>JAJPUD010006365.1:0-32101 GCA_023553655.1 Myrmecobius fasciatus
TGATTCCCCCAGAGAGTAGCACTAAGCATCAAGATCAATCTGGCAGTGACATGAAAGGCCAGGTAGAACCAGGAAGACATGAGGCTATTTGTGAGACCACAGATCAGGTGGGGGCCTTTTCCCCTGCACTACCTCTCCATCGTGACTATGGCAGGTAAAGAAGGCCTGGTTGTAGAGGAACAGAGCAGAGACAGCTGGGAGAGGCTGAGTTTGGGTCAGCAAGATTCTGTAACTGAACAGCAATCCTGATGGTACTGTGCCATGGCACAATATTGCCAAGTACCCTGTGCTCCCCTGGGCCCTGAAGGTAACAACACAGGGAAGATGCTTGCTAAGCTCTGCAGCCTCCCCCTCCTTCCTCCACAAGGCCAAAGCCAGGACTCAGATATTGAAAACTTCACCCTCCATATCCCACTAGGACAAACCCTCCCACCTTGTATTACTCACAGTTTTGAGTCCAGTTTCAGGAGAAAACCCAATCGATCATACTCTGAAAAACAAAGCAGAGACAGAAATGTCACAGGCTTGAGATTGTAGAGAGAGCCCAGTGCAAAGGGCAGAGGGCTCTGGTCAGTCCAGCCCACCATCCTGGAGCTCAGCTTGGAAGAACCACCATGAGAAGCTGGCCCTTTCCTTCCCAAGCACCCACGGTGTCATCAAGCATCAACCTAAGTGAAGTCAGACAGTTGTAGTTCACAAGCAAAGGGTGATGGTGATTTGTCTGAAAGAGATCTAGTGCTCTGAGTGGACCAAAGCTCAGAGTGAGCCAGAAAACATTCCCTTGAGCAGAGTTTTCCCGAATATGGAGGTGAAGATCTCTTTGTTCTCTGGCCTGAATGGGGCAAAATGCATTGACAGATGGGGATCATGCAGAGAAGGGAAACCAGGCCAATGAAGGGTCTGGAGGTCAGCTGAAACCAATGGACATGCTGCATCTAGGGAAGGCTCCTCCCCCAGGGGCACATGAGAGCTGGGTTCAAGTACATCATGGACTTTCTTAGGGAAGTAGAGCTCAGTCTTATTCTGCCTGGCCCCCAAGGACAGAAGGGGGAGCTGCCCAGAGGCAGGTGGCAAGTTTCCAAGCCCAAGGAGGGCTGTCCCAGCGTGAAAGGTTCTCTCTCGTTGGGGTCTTCAAGCAAAGGGTGGATCCACCCACTGGGCATGATCCTCTCCCTTCCATCCTCCAGCACTGCCCGAATCCCCACTATGCTCAGCCTCTCTTGCTCCTCCCTGACCCCGCCAGGTTTCTAGGGGTTCCAGGCAGCACGGGCAGGTTCTAGGAAGCTACGCTGACCCGTTTACCCCAAGTCCACCTTGGACACGTCTCCCTCCTTAGACTGTGAGCATCACGAAGGCAGAGATTGATTTTGCTTTGCTTTGTGACTTCCCCAGAGTTCAGCACACAGGAAGCTCTGAATCAATGCCGGTCAATTAGTCAGGAGTGGGCTAGGAATCAACTGAAAGAGCCGATTGTTAAATGTTCAGGGTGAACACTGACACCTCAGAAATCAGCAGACTATAGGCCAGGGTCTGATTTGTTTTGTTGACTGTCTTGACTTATGGAGTCAGGATGGAGAAAATGGGGATACTGCGGATTTAACTCACAAGTCTCTTTTTCGGGAAACATTTACAGCAGGCCCCCCCGCACCCCCAACGAGACCTCAGCAGAAATAATCCTTGTAGGAGAGTCACTTTTGCCCACGCCCATCTTCTCTGCCAGCCTGGGCCCAGAGACCAGGCCTCCCTATGTGCCAGGAGCTTTCCTGCCCTCCCTTTGAGGAGGTTCTCTTCTTCCATTTACCTTTCCTCTTCAGCACTCAGGAGCCTGGAGATCATCTGGTGGAGAGAGCCAAGGCCGAGGGGCCGACTTCTCCCGTTTGGGAGTTCCCACGGGTAGAAATCTCTGGCTCCCGCACAAGCAATTCTGCAGACTGTCACTTCTCAGCAGCCTCAGTGGGGCCTCCCGTTCCCTCACCTCCCATCCCTGTCCTGCCTCGCTGATATTACACAGAAGCTACAGCTGCCATGATGTCACCGTCTGGAGGCCTCCCCTCCTCCTGGCCATCCGGGCTGGGAGACCAGCATCACAGTCCATCGGGTCCAATAACCTCCCTTTACACAGTGGGAAACTGAGGCCCAGGGAGCGGGTAGTCGTGCTTTGCCCACGGGACCCCGGGTCTGCCACAGATTCCTCAGGCAGTCTTGGGCTGTTGGGGAGGGGGCTGCAAAGAGGAAGGTCCCCCCTTCCAGCTCTCAGCCTCCGTGTTACTGAAGACCACCTGGGGTCAGCTCTTAGGAGACAGTTGCCAAGACCCTGGAGAATTACAAAGAATTTTGATCTACTGCTTGTAAGGGGCCCAGAGGGCTGGAGGAGGAAGGGGGCACTCTGCCAGCCCCAGGCTGGGCCAATGCTGAGGACTAGGGAAACCTTGGGGTTTCTTATGAGGGGGCTGGGAAAGAGGCTCACTCTGGCTTTCTGGGGCACCTCCTTTCCTATTCTAAGAGCCTGGAAGACACAGGCAAAGTCCCTTCTGTGTTGCTTGTTGTCTCTGAGACTTGGCAAAGATACCTACCCTCAACCGAGGGTCATGTGACCCAACTTTCCCCACATCCTATGGACAAAGCAGCGGGTTAGGTGATGGCCTAGTCCAGGAAGGTGTTCCCAAACAGGCGGGCAGATGGCTCATCCGGAGCCCCTCAGGCTCCCTTGTGACCTTCTTCCTCATCCTCCCCGGCACCCCCAATCTCTCTCAGAGTTCCTCAAAAACCAGGCCTTCAGCTCTGCACCTGCTCTTGCCACCGAAGCTGCCTCAGAAGCCACTAGACCTGTGGCCATCTCCTGAGCACTTGTATATCCCTCTGGGCCCCAGGGATCCCTCCCTACCCACTGCCCTTTCAAGACTTCATCTCCCCTGACGGGCCAGACAGGGACCCAGGGGAGCAGCCAGGATGGCGAGGCCGGAAAAGCATCAGAGCTGGCCAACAAGGGTCCAAGCACAGCCCACGTTCCTTGGAAGAAGCCCTAGTTCAGTGACCCTCTGGGCAGCAAGTGGCTATCAAGCAGAAGTACCTGCCACTCATGTGGTGGCACACAGAAGCTAAGGAGAGGGGGGCTCTGCCCTCTGAGGAGTGGGGCAGGTGATGCCGCAGATCAGGGCAGACTTCCCAGCAATGACAACAACCTCAAAATGTAAGGGGCTGCTCTAACTGGTGGGAAGCCCTCTGTCCCTATGCAAGGACAGACCATCTGCCCACTAGGTGTATGCTTCCCAGAAGACTCTGGTCCAGGGACCAGCCAGACTGGGTGTCCCAACACCTCCTGGAGCCCTGAGATCCTCTAACTGGCACAAACGAGCTGGAATGGTCTCTGGTGCCAGGCCCTGTGGGGATCATAATGGCGGGGCAGTCGAGGCCCAGGATGTTGGAAGCCCTGCTGGAGGATCTGAGGGGAAACTGAGGGGGCAGGAGCAGCACCACAGATGGGCAGGGAGCATGACTATTGCAGTGCCAGGCTTGGGCACCCACAGCTAGGGGGGGCACCACAGGGAGGAAGGCAGGTGAGCTGTACTCGGCTTTGTCCCAGCTGGCACCAAGGGGGAAGGGGTGGCGTGGACATGGCTGCTGCTTGTTCATGGTGTCATCAGGGAGGAATTTGAAGGGGAGGGGACCACTGATGCCAGAGGAGAAGATCCCGTGAGGAGCAGCTGGTGCACACTCACCGAGTGAAAGCCAGGCAGACAGTGACTTGGGGCAAAGGACTAACTGCTCTGAGTCTATAAAATAGGAATGAAATCACCTGACCTGATTTCCTGCTGCCGGGACAGCCCTTGTTATAGCTCAAACCATGGGAGCTGGCATTTCCTGGTCAAGGGCAGCTCCCAGGACAAGGAAGGGGGTCTTGCTGGGACAAGGAGGGTCAGCGTGAAAGGCCGAACCACTGGCAATATGGGGGAAGTCGGGGTGGGACATAACCAAGCTTCATGGACTTGGAAGTAGCCCCACAAGCCTAGCCCGGGGAGCACTGGGCAAATGGCCCCAGGAGGAGCTCCGGTGTCACGCCACTGGACTCGATGATGTCCGGTGTATATACCACCGACTTGAATAAAGACCGCCATGGCAGGCAGATCAGGCCCTGCCAGGGGAAGAGCAGCCCTCTGAGGACAGGAAGTCTCCAAGATGTAGCCTGGCCTACAGCCAGACCCTGAGGTTCCCGACCTCAGTCTGGGACACTAAAACCCTGCCAAGCTCCGGCCTGGGGCCACCCACTGCCCAGAGGCTCCCTTAACAGCCACTGGGCAGGCCTCGGGCCTGTCTCCCCCAGCCTGGCCTGGAGGCAGGTATGTGGAGTATGTGGGCAAGCACCCCCCCCACGGGCAGTTTCTGGCTCTCACTCGGCCCTGCCCCTGTGTGCCAGCCCCGGGCTGCCTCCGGCCTCCCAGGGCCTCACTCCTCTTAGGCCTCCCAGGCTCAGTGCCTTCCTTCCCACCCTCCCACCCTGGAGGCCACCATGACAAGCAGGCCATAAGCTGGCAGGTATTGGAGGAGCGCCTGCTGGATGCCAGGCACCATGGCATATGCTGGGACGTGAGGAAAATGAGGGAGCCCCTGTCCTCCAGGACCGTACAGTGAGACACGGCCTGGAGCAAAGCCCCTGCCCCAGATTTAGAGGGGGGAAGGGGCTGGTGTCTGTGTACCAGGCTTAGAGGGGAGGGGGATGATAGCCCTGTATCCCAGATTTACAGGGAGCCTCGACACCCGTGTGTCCCAGACAAAGAAGGGGGAGGTCTTTGCCGTGTGCCCCAGATTTAAAGCTGAAAGGAAGGGCCTTTGAGATGGGGGATGTCCCAGCTGGTAAGCCGAGGAGCTGGGACGACACTTCTCGGCAGCCTCCACGTGCAGTGTCCGCAGGGAAGGGCAAAGCACCTACAGTCATTTCAGAGGCTCTCTGAACAATGTTCGGAGGCAGAGGGGTCTCGCAGGCTCCCGTGGAGGGCGCGGCAGCTGGCTGGCCTTGTGAGGGGAGCTCCGGGTTCTAGGAACAGGGAGGCCAGGAGATGGAAGCGAGTGCCCTGAGATCAGACTGGAAAGGGAGGTGGGGGGCCTTCAAGGCCCACCTCTGTCCTAGAGGCAAGAAGGAGCCTCTCAAGGTTTCCCAGGAGCAGCGTGATCAGATATGGGCTTTGGGACGGGCCAGGAGACAGGGGACGAGGGCCTGAGCTGCGGCCGTGGCCTTGGGGATAATGGGGGAGCTTGGCGCATTCGGTGGGAGGAGTGAACATTGATGAGGCAACCACTGTGTGCATCCCCCCCCATGTTCTCTCATGTGATCCTCACAAGTACGAGACATCCACCAGCGGAAATGGCGGCTGAATCCACGGGAGGTGCTGAGGTCACCAGGGAGACGGCCCAGAGGGGGACTTAGGAGGAGCCAGACGGGGAACAGAGGGAGACAGCTGGGGCCCAGAGCAAAGGGAGGAGGGTGAGCAGGAAGAGACCGAGCCAGGCAGGGAGGGGCTGTTGGAGACCCCTGGGCCAGAAGAGTCTGCCCAGGGGCAGCCAGGAGTAGGACAGAGACCAAGCGGGCTCAGTGAGCAGAGATGCTCTCTCAAGGACGTGGCCGTGCAAAGGAAGCCAGGGCCAAGTGCTGGGGGTCTGGATCCCCTGCCACCAGCTGGAGCACCCAGCGGCACTCCTCAGTGCCCAGGAGCCTGCCCCCAGCCGCCGGGGGGCCGCACAGGAGCAGGGGGCCCCGCCCCAGCCAAGCACAGCAAACTCTGCAGAAGGCCCCGGGCAGGTCCCTGGTGAGGAGGCCAAAGCAGTCGGGCTGGTGGGCAGTGAAGGAGAATGGTTTTAGTCTTTGGCCGCAGAGCCTATGGGACCACCCAGAGGGAAGGGCCCGGCTCGGTGCAGACGGGCCGAGGGGGCAGGGGCTGGCCGTGCCGGTCTCATTACCTGTGGCCTTCCCTCGGTCTGGCACCAGGATGCCCCGAGATTCTCAGGCCAGGCCGGAACCTCATGGCTGGACAACAGCTCCGAGGAACCCCAGCAGGCCAGCAGGTGCACTTCAAGACCCTCTTCCCAGGTTGGGCTAGTGGGGGCCCGCTCGCCCTGCAGGCTCCCACTGATAATGGATCACACTACCAGTTTTCTCAGCAAACCCCAGGGGGCAAGGTGAGCCCACTCCCCCGAGGAGGCCCCTTCCATTCTGGGTAGCTCTCACTGTTGGGAAGCTCTTCCGGATCAGAAGCTTCAGGTGACTTTTCTGAGGCTTCCTTCTAGCACCCAGATCTACACCTCTGGGGCCAAGCAGGAGAAAGCTAATCTCTCCTCTCCCAACAGCCCCTCAAATACCTGAACAAACAGAGTATAGGCCCCTGAGTTTTCCCTTCTGGAGGCTAAATAACCTCAACTCTTTGGGCCCCAACGTCCTTCCCCAACCTGGCCTCCCTCCTCCAGATGCTGCCCAGATTGCCAATCTTCCTGAACACGTACAGGGATCAGACGTGGCCTGACAGACAAGACTCCTAAGTGACCCCACTGGTCACTGACACAACGTGCCAGGGCTGCGGAGCGTCCCACGGGCCTGCAGCCCATTTGAGTCCTGTCACTTCTCCAGGTGGAGGATACAACTGTCACTATCAGCATTTGACAGATAAGGAGGTTGACACTCAGGGAAGGGAAGGACAAAGTTGGGGACATCAGAGAAAGGAACTAGAACCATGGGCTCCCTACGGCTGTGGCTTGGGGGCGATGGGGGTGCCTGGGCTCACTCCTGCCCTGATTCCCCTCACCCCTTTCAGTATGCTTGTCATCCTGGATTCCTCCCCATCTCTTATCCTGTCCCCCATCCAAGGCCCTCCGATTTCACCTTTACTACATCTCAGGAATAGGTCCGATTTTCTCCTCTGTCAGGGTCACCGCCTTGGTGCAGACCTTGGTCACCTCCTGCCTGGACCACTGCAGTAGTTACCAGGGCAAGGGGGGTCTGCCTGTCCTCAGTCTCTCTGAACGCCAGTCCATCCTCCACTCAAGTATATGTCTCACCCTGCCACTCCCCACAAACGCAGTGGCTCTGATCATTTCCTGAACCTAAAAGACCCTTTAACCGGCCTAACTGCACCTTTCCAGCCTGCTTACACCTTGTATTGCTCTGGATGCAGTGATAACAGCCAGCAGTTATCCTTGAATAAGACCCCCCCCCATCTCCAAGCTTCAGGTGCTTTCCCTGACTGGTCCCCCACCCACCCATGTCTGGAACATTCTCTCTTCTGGCTCCTGGCTTCCTTTAAGGCTCAGTTCAATGGATACCTTTTGTAGCAAGCCTGTCCTGACCTTTCTGTCCCTAAACCAGCATATATGGATGATACACATCACACACACACACACACACACCCTGTATGCACCTACAGATCTCCTAGGTGGGCTCCCCGATTAAAACCCCCAAGCTCTTAGAAGACAAGGACCAGGGGATTCTCATCTTCATATCCCCACAGCCCGGCTCTGAGGCTGGCAACAAGTGGGTACCTAGTAACTAGCTGGGGACCAATGACTGATGAATGATATTCCAGGAAAGAGAAAAGGTTCCACTGTGGCTCCATTCTGAGTGACCTTTTGAAGGTGATGGAGGAGAGGGGAAGAGCTACCACAGGACAGGAGAAAGAAGTGGGTGGTCCCACTTTTGTAAAAAGGGGGAGAAAAACTGCAAACCAGAGGCCAAAGAGCTTGGCTTTGATTTCTGGGGAAATTCTAGGCTCTCTAATTAAAAGGATGCCTAAGGGAAATTTCGAAAAGGAAGCAGTGAGAGTAAAGAGCCTGCTTGGCCAGCTTCATGGAGGCCGGGCCGGCCTTGTTTCCTTTTCTGACACTAGATGAGAGGAACGCTGGATCCCCACATTTTAGGGAGAAATTTGAAAAAACGGACTTGGGCTATATGATAACATCAAACTCTCGAGGATCAGAGCGTACTGGAATTGCAAGAGGCGAGGGGAGAGAAGGAAGCAAGCATTTATTAAGGGCCTACTAAGTGTCAGGCACTGTGCTAAGCACATCTCATTCCATCTTTCCAACAAGCCTGGGAGGTGGGGGCTGTTATTACTCCCATTTTATGGTTTAGGAAACCAAGACAAACTGGGGTTAAGTGACTTGCTCAGGGTCACATGGCTAGTTGAGGGCCTGAGGTCACATTTGAACTCAGGTCCTACTGACTTGAGCCCAGCACTCTCACCGCGCCACCAGCTATTGTGCTGAGACTGGCAAAGAGCTAAAGGGATTCCCCCCCGCTCCTGACCAGGGGCCATCCAGCTTCTGCTGGGGCTGGATGGCAGACAGACCAGCTAATAATGGCTATGGTAACGCAGTGCTGAGACAGAGCCAGAGAGAGGCTGAGACGGAGAGACAGACAGAGAGAGACAGAAGAGACAGAGAGAGAGGAGTGCCAGCCATGACAGCTGTCCAGAAGTCAGAATGGGCGCAGTGATGGGCCAGCACAGAGTTCAAGCTAATCGGAAGGAGTGTAGCCCAAGTGTTCCAGCAATGCCAGCCTTCCCAACTACTGTCATCATTGGGACAGGCACAGAGAAGTGACAGGAGTCTTGTCTTCCTGGGCCCAGAGCTGGGAGTCCCAAAGAGCTCCAGGAAGGAGGACTCAGCCATGGTTTCTGGTGGAGGCAGCTCCTCCCCTTAGAGGCCCTGGAAACCTGGGATGGAGGGAGGACATCAGGCCTGGGGTGGACAGCACATGTAGTCGTGATTCCAAGAACCACGGATCTTGTCTAAGAAGAAAATTGGGGGGGGGGGCGTGAGGAGATAACTGTCCTGGGGCTTGGAAATGAGGACCTGCCTCGGACTCCCACCTTCAATATTTCTGGCCTTGGGACCATAAAGTGTTCCCGGGTCACTGATTCCTTGCCTGTAAATGAGGGGAATAGATGATGTCTGGGATCCCTTCCTGCTCGAGATTCTGTGAACTAAGCAAAGCCTGATCCAGGAAAAGCAATCAGGCTTTCGAAGGGCCGGGGTTCCCTTTCTTTTGAGGTGATCGAGGCGAGCTACTAAGTGTCTGAGGCTACATTTGAACTCAGCTCCGCCCACTGGGCCACCAACTGCCCCTGGGCTGTGGTTTCCAAAACTGAGGAAGGGGCAAAGGTGAGTGTGAGTCCTAAAGACCCCGAGGAGTCTGAGCATGCTCCCTTGGTGCTGTCCCCCTCCTCACTTGGGTGGGGGTGTCGGGTCCTTGCACTGAGCAGGGTCTGATGCTTTGTGGGAATAAGGTACGATTCTCTACAACAATCCCTTGTTGAGAGCCGGCCACCCAAGTCACACCCAAGAGCATTGGGGCGGCCCTGGGCCTGCCAGAAAGTCATGGTGGCCAAGCACGGAAAAAGCAAGTCTGTTCACACAGAATATACAGAGATGGGCGTGCAGCCGTGTCTCACAAAGCACCTTTACCTTTCTCCCAGAAGCCTTAGGGCCAGGGCCTTTCCTGGGGGTCAGCTCTCCCTTACCCTGTGCGCTCCCCAAAGGCAGGGCCAGCTTATCTCTGATGTTTCCAGCACTCGGAAGAATGCATACAGCAGACACTTAATAAATGTCTACTGGCTCAATGCCCGATCTAGGACATTGCAATGGGTGTAATGGGTCCCGGTATTTGTTACTGCCAATTATAAGACTTTTGAAAAAATCTGTTCCAAGCTCCCCTTCCTCAGTGATGGAGGGAATAAATGGCTGCTGGTTCTCCTCCCCAGATGGACTCTGCGCCTTCAGCACCTGTTCTAGGAGGGACCCTGGTAAGACCTTCAATGTCACTGTCCACAAGGATTTTGCCCTAAAGATTTTTCCCAAGACAGAGAGAAAAGCCCGATTCTCCTATTTGGGCTCCAGGCTCCCTTGCTAGATGGGCCCCCCCAGCTCTATCTTAGCCCCCAGGCCCACCGCACCCTTCTTTCATTTGGTGGATGGCGGTGCGATGGATGGCCTGGCAGCCTCCTCTCCTTCCCACAAAACAGTGGAATACAAAAGCCATGTTGGGGAGGAGGGAGCGCCTCATTAGAGCACCAAGAGAAAAGATCCCACCACTGGTGCCCTCTACACTCCTGGGTTCCCATGGGCCAGTTCAGCCACAAGGTGGGTCATGGGTCAGGGAAGGTCCAAGGGGAGCCTGCAAAATGTCGAGCCTCTCGCACTGGGTCTCTGGGCTTGGAAATAAATGACAAAGTTTGGCCAATTAATCACAGGAAACTCCCACGGAAGGGGAAGCAATTTGGCAACCAGTGTGGAAATTCCCCGGACCCAGCAGCTGAAGGTGTCAGGGGCCACGAGATGCCAGCGAGGCCCAGAGTCACGGGCACACCGTCTCCTTGCAGCACCCTGCCCAGCCCTCCTTCCCATGAAGGCTCCCCCACAAGCTCAATGCTGGGAGCCTCTGCACCTCTCGGAGGCAGAGGCCAGCCTCCTCTGCCCAGGCAGGTGCCACACCATCCTCCACCTGTCTCAACGCCATGCCTGACCCCTTCCCTGCCCCATGTCGGGCCATGCCATGGGGAGGGGCCTGCGGAGGGGTCTGGGGCTCCTGGGAGGCGGACTTCAGAGAGCAGTGCACAACCCAGGCTGGGTCTCACAAAGTGACACCCCCAGAGCACTGCCAGCCAGAGCTGGAGGTGGGGGAAGGGGAACAGCAGTCAGGGCTCAAAGAAACCAAAAGGTCCCCTCGGGGGGGCCACACCTACTGGGCTGGGCTGGGCCCCGGGCATCGATCAGCTCTTTCTGGGTTCTGGATTGTCCCGAGTCCACAGCAAGGCATGAGGGCAGCAGAGATGGAGAGTCAAGGGCCACATTGTTCCTCTGTCTCCTTCCTGTTTGACAATGAAAGCTTTCCCTCAGTAGGGAAGGTCCAGCTTCTCGTTCCGTGCCGGGAGGACCAAAAGATGGGCCTTTACCATCTCCTGGACCCATGAAGGTGGCTCCAGGGAGCACCGGAGGGTGAGACAGGTGATCTGGCCAGCAGCCTCCAAGGTGGAGGAAGGCGAGCTGGGCCAGCCACCACGTGGGGCCCCCAAAGAGCCTCCCTTCAGCAGGGACTGCCCATGAGGAGCTGCGGGGCAGCCCCCCAACCCCCCCCCAGGAGCACCAGCAGACCTTGTTCATTTGCACACTGACAGAGGCGAAGCACGAACAGCCGCCTTCCATGATGCTTCTGGACATCACGCAAGGCTTCCACCGGACAGGCTCAGGCCATCGCCGACCTGGCCTGAAGGGCAGTGCAAGATACAAAGAGAATGCCAAGATGTCCAAGCTCTGCAGAAAGGGCACCTGGCCCGTCCAGGAACAGCCCCGTGGCCAATTCACCTCACGGTTTCTTCCTCTGACTGAGGCCTGGGCCCACCCCAGAACCCATGCAGGAGAGTCTCGGCGCTGCTCTCAGCGAAGGTGCCTCCCCCCCCCCCCAGCGTGTCTCTGGCCAAGACTCTGCTGAAACCTGAGCCCCAGCAGCATTGGGGGCAGCGGTGGCAGTCTGGGTGGCAAGCAGAAGGCAGCATGGGGCACAAGGGGGGTTAGGAAGCCAGAGGCCCGAGGAGGTAAGCACGGCAGTGAGAGAAGGCCCTTGGCCCCACAAAGGTACCATGTTGGAAGGCAGCAAACTCACTATCAACTCCGAGGGGAGGGGAAGGGTGACCCCTAACCTTCTCCAGGTCACCAGGGCCCCTTCTCCTTTCTGAGAGGAGGGCAAGCGAGCCACACTCGCCTCACTGAGGGCAAAAGGACTAGGCCAGGGCCAGGCAAGGACGCCAACGGCCCAGGTCTCTAAGAAACTGATGTTTGCCAGGAGAAAACCAGCTGAATCACCAGGAAGCAATTCTGTGGGCCCAGCCCCCTTTGGTGTCCTGGAAGGGAGTCCAGCCCTAGAAGCTGAGGGCTCCCTCGGAACCGAGGAGGTCCAAGCATCCTTCCCCGGAACAAAGACTGTTGCCCTAAAGACAGGGCACGCTGGCCAGGGATGGGGCAGAGGCTGGGCCCCAGAAAGGACTCGGCCCTGGCCTGACACTCCCCTCGCTGGCCTCCGGCCTGAGCCTAAGGAAACGTGCTCAGTGACACACTCCGTGACAAGAGTGGAAATTCCAGTAACCCACTACAGCCCAACCCCCCGGTCTCTTGGCCTCCACAAGCCTCATTCACTGGCCTCCAAGACGGCCCTTGGGGCCCTGGCTTGTCATGCTCTGCCCTGCACCTGCCCGTAAGCCAAAACTGAGGCCCGAGGCACAGAAACCCAAGCTTTGGCCTCCCTTCCCAGAAGGGCCCTCTCCTGGAGACTCACCATTAAGCAAGTGTCCGAATCTCCAAGGGCCACTAGCAGGCTGCCAAAGTCTGACCACCTTCTCCCCCTGCTTCTCCCTTCCCAATCCCTGGCTGGAAGCTGAGGCCTCTTTGGCCTGGGTCCTAGGCCCGCTCATCGAGGCAGTCGGGGGCCTCAGGGAACAAAGGTAGCTCCCCAAGATTTATCTGCCCAAGCAGTAAAAAATCAGAGGACCCTTTGGGGCCCCCACACACGTGTGCATGAAGGCACACACGCTACCATCCAGGTCAAGCCCGGAGGATGGCAAGCTCCCTGGAGCCTTGAAGGCCATCCAGAGGGGAGCCAAGGTCCACAAGAGCCTCCCCTGGGCTAGCTGCACCTCCTCAGCTCACCGGCCTCTGCCTCCCAACATGGCCACCAAGTCCCACCTTGGACAGAAACAAGCCTGAGGCCACAGAGGTAAGATAAGGGGAAGGAGATTGTACCTGAGCCTAGTGTCCGTCCAACGGAGTCAAAGGTAAGAGCCCCTGAATCTGCAACACAAGAGGACAAGTTCATGGCTTTTGCCTTTTTTGGTGGCTTCTAAGCCCCCCAGACACCACCCCCTGGGAACACAAGATGACCTCTGTCTCTCTAGGGCGCTGCCGAATTCCCCTGCATGAAGGACTAAATTCAGTTGCCCAGTAACCAGGGGCCATCCATGACTGGGGAGGAAGCTGCTAACACTTCCTATAGGATAACCATAACGGCCCCACGAGGGAGGGGGGCAGCCAGAGGGCTCCTCCCATGCCCACCCCCCAGGTCCTTCTCTCCTCAGAGTCAGATAGCAGCCCCTGCCCCACTGCCCCACGCTCAGGAGCAGATCCCTAATATTCTGGGCTTGTGTAGCTTTCGTGGAGATCTTGGATTTCTGGACCTAGACTGCAAGATCCCTGAGGACAGAACCATGGCTACCCCTCAGAGGTATAGCCGGAAAGGGAAGGGGAAAAAACAAGTCATTAATGATAACATAAGGAGAACTACAGCCCAACCAAGACATCCGGGCTCTCCTCTCCCACCCCCATTTAGCCCAGCCTGGAGAAGACGGCTAGTTTGTACTTAGATCCCTCATGTGAAAAAGATCTCGCTAACTACTGAGCTCTCCTCCCCCATGGCTTTTGGTGGATGGTGGCCACTGTTAGAAAGTTTCTCCTTCGATTAAGCAGAAATGCTCAGCCAGACTCTCATATCTCATATCTCTCCCACATAGCAAGGGAAAAGGTAGAAAGAAGAGTACTGATTAGGCACTTACCATGTGGCAAGGATTGCGCTGGGTATTTATTAAGCGCCAGCTATAAGCCTAATGGTCCCTACTCTCCAGAAGCTCAATGGGAGACACAATATATAAACCACGGCATACAAACAAGCCATGGACACTGGAAATAATCCACAGAGGGAATACCCAGCTTTAAGGTGGATCACGGACGGTTTCTGCAGGAGAAATTTTAGTTGGAACATGAAGAACTCCAGGTAATCTAGGAGGCAGAGATGAAGGAAGAGAACATTATGGCCAGAGTAGCCAGGAGGCCGGTGTTTCTTCAGTGAAGAGTGTGTGTGAGTGGAAAGGAGGCAAGAAGACTGGAAAGATCAGGAAAACAGGTTGGGAGGGACTTAGAATGTCAAACAGAGGTTTAAGTCTAATGCGTGAGGTATATAGGAGGAAGAGAAGAAGGTACAGGACAGAGCCCTGTGGGACAGCTACACTCAGTGATTAGGACCCAGATAAAGAGCTAACAAAGGAGATGAGGAGAACCAGGAGAGAGAAGAGTTACAAAAAAACTAGAAAGAAGAATAGATGGAGTATAAAAGGTTGGTCAATAGTATCAAGGCTGTGTAGAAGTCAAGAAAGGCAAGGATTGAGAAAAGGTCGTTAGAATTGGCTATGAAGAAACACGAGTAACTCTGGAGAGGTGGGGTGGGGTTGAGAATGAGAGGAAAGGGAGTGGATGAGGGAGTGGACAAAGGCCTTCTTAAGGAGCTTCCCTAGGAAGGGAATACAGGCCTCCTTATTATAAGCCCCTTGAGGACACGAATAGGTTTGCTTTCTTTTGCTGTTTCTCGACAGCAATCAACCCAGTCTTGCACCACAGAAAGTACTCAGCTAACACCAGCTTTTATTTATGCAGCTGCATAAATGAATAAGTGAAGGAATGAAGGAGTGAAGGAAGGCAGGAAGGAAGATACAGAAAAGTATCTCCATGTCTCCCCTTTGTCCTACATCATCACTGGCCTTTGGAATTGTCTTGGTGGAAACACCAGGCCCACCCCTTTCTCTCCACCTTAAATGTACAAGACTTCTCACATTTCTCCAGGTGCACTCCATCCCTGACCAGCAGTCTGTCACATCCATATTTTAAGCTCTAAGATGATAACTATAGACTGAAGCTCGGTGAATGTAAGAACTGTTTTTATTTTGTATTCTCTATCTTGCATTTAAATAAATGAGTGTTGGATTGGAATGAAATTCATTCTACTTCCATCACCATTGTCTTAATGAATTAGCTATTTCCCATAGCACCATACCCTCCTCCAGTCATCATAAAACCAAAGATTGTGGTCGTTTGAGGGGGCTGCCATTTCATACTCTACCCCATCCTTATAGTTCCCTGTACAAAACTCGGGGGTTTTTCAGAGAATGTCTATCTAGGCATATCACCCCAACCTATCCTAGTGAAGTTGATTGTTTGAACCCAAGTATGAACCTTGACATTTATCTTATTCAGTCCAGTGCAATGTCAAGATCTTTTTAGATCCTGACTGTCATCCTGTGGGTTAATGTTCTATTCCAGCTTTGTGGATGCTATTTATTTAATAGGAAAAACTAATGAGACTCTGAGACCACCATGTTCCAACAGCTACAGTGTAGTTCCTTCCTTTAAAGGAGAGGTTATGCTTTAAATACACATACAATATAAAAGCAAGGAGTACTTGTTTAATAGAACGTTTCTGGATCCAAGTAGTCAAAGCTGAGCCAGTGTTGAGTGCCCCCTCCCTCTAGTTCAGAGAGAGCAGAGAGCTCAGCTTACACTGCTCAACAAATGGCTAAAAGACCGATTTCCTTCCAAAGTCACAGACTCCGCTGCTCAGGCACAAGTGCTAAAAGAAAGCTGGATCCAGAGCCAAAGGATTCATTCTCCCCACACATGGTGTGAAAGAGAACAAAGACAGGAGGAAGGCTCAGCTGGCCAAGGCCAGGGGGACACAGAAAACAGCTGGGCTGATGGAGCAAAAGCTGTCCAAGGTGAAGCTTCTGGGACCTCACTGATTCACAGCCTTCAACATCTTCATCAAAGCTCAGCTTTGTGGAGGCTACCATTTCTCTTCACCCTAAAAGGGCACTTTTACATGGTATTTTAAGATCTCTTTATCTCATTTGATCTTCATAACAGCCTGTGAGGTCGACATTATTCTTATTTACAGAGGAGGAAACTAAACCTCAGAGAAGGAGAGTGCTCAGGGTCACATGGCTTTTCCTAGTTCCGAGGGCAGCCCTCCCTGCACTATACCACCCACTGCATCCTCGGACTGTACTGTGCCCGACCCTCGCCAGATGACCAGTCATTGTCCACTCTCTAGATGACAATCTTGCCTTCGGTGTCCTTCCAAGCTCCCCACTGGTCATATGGCAGAGCAGCTGACACCCACAGTGCACCTCTTTATTATTATTCCATTATACACACTTATCATATCATAGAGCAGAGAGGTGACAAAGAATAAAAGCAATTTAAAGAAACCTTGACAAGAGATCCAAGTAAGAAAAGTCACTTCAAGGACTGGAAATGGAAGAACTAATTACAGAAGAAAAATGGGAAAGATTGCAAAGATTATTACGATAAACTTTTTTCCATCAAAGCCAGAATCATCAGTTCATCAGTTCTTCCGTTAGCTTGTGAGCTCCTTGAAGGCAGGGACTGATTATTTTTTGGTTTCTTTTTGGAATCCCAGCGTTTAGCATAATACCTGGCACAGAGGAGATTCTTAATAAATGTTTATTGATTGACTGATTAGAAAAGGACATTTGAACCCTGATATCACAGGCCCCAAGGTTTTTATAAAGAAGGTAGAAATGATAAAAAGAAAAGAAGGCAATTAGACCAAATACACATAGAGAAGATCTGTACTGGAGACAATGCAATTGGGTTTTTTGTTTTGCTTTGTTTTGTTTTGCTTTGTTTTTGTTTTTTTACTGGCTATTCTTTTTTTAATTATTAAACCTTTTTATTTACAAAATATATGCATAGGTAATTTTTCAACATTGACCCTTGCAAAACTTTCCGTTCCAAATTTTTCCCTCCTTCCCCCCACCCCCTCCCCCAGATGGCAAGTAGTCCAATACATGTTAAATATGTTAAAATATATGATAAATCCAATATATGGATACATATTTATACAGTTATCTTGCTGCACAAGAAAAAAATCGGATCTAGAAAGAAAAAAACCTGAGAAGGAAAACAAAATGCAAGCAAACATCAACACAAAGCGTTGAAATGCTGTTGTGGGCCACACTGATCCCACAGGCCTCTCCCTGGGTGTATATGGCTTTCTTCATCCCTGAACAATTAGAACTGGCTTGAATCATCTCATTGTTGAAAAGAGCCACATCCATCAGAATTGATCATCATGTAATCTTGTTTGTTGTTGCCGTGTACAATGATCTCCTGGTTCTGCTCATTTCACTCAGCATCAGTTCCTGTAAGTCTCCCCAGGCCTCTCTGAAATCATCCTCTGGTTGTTTCTTACGGAACAATAATATTCCATATACCATCATTTATTCAGCCATTCTCCAATTGATGGGCATCCATTCAGTTTCCAGTTTCTAGCCACCACAAAAAGGGCTGCCACAAACAAGACAATGTAATCGTAAGCGTGCTAAGATACTGATATACATTGTGTCTGCAGGAAAACAGGATGCCAGTGGTGTGGGAAAGATTTACGCCCTTACGCTAAAGAGAATATATCAACATCTACCCACATCTATACCAACTCTCCCTTTCTTTTTTCAAAATACCAAACACTTGGGGAAAATTGTTTATATTAACATCCTCAAAAATGTACCTGTGAAAGTCTGTAACCACTGATCTTTTTTCTTAAATTCAATTCAATTTAATAAACAATTGTTAAGCACCTATTATATGTGCCAGGAATGAGACACAAAGATAACAGCAAAATAGTCTCTGCTCATAAGTTTATCCCCTTCAGAGAGGATGCAACAAAATCCCAGGGTAGTTGTTACAAAGAACACTCAGCATAATAAAAGGGAGAATCAGGGAGTTTTTTGAAAGAGGGTACCTCATGATTCACGCCAGTTCCAATGGTCTTGTGATAGAGAGAACCATTTGCACCCAGAGAGAGGATTGTGGGAACTGAGTATGGATCACAACATAGTATTTTCACTTTTTTGTTGTTTGCTTGCATTTTATTTTCTTTCTCGTTTTTTTTCCTTTTTGATCTGATTTTTCTTATGTAGCATAATTGTAGAAATATGTATGGAAGAATGGCACATGTTTAACATATACTTGCCATCTAGGGAAGGGAGTGGGGAAAGGGAGGGGAAAAAATTGGGAACACAAGGTTTTGCAAGAATGAATGTTGAAAACAATCTACGCATATATTTTGAAAATAAGTTTTTTTTTAAAAAAATAGTATTTAAAAATAAAAAAGAGAAAGAAAAAGGGTATCTCAGCTGTGCTGAAAGTAGCAGAGAGGTTCTAATGAGGGAGAGGTAGTGGTGGGAACAGTCCACAGTCCAGTCTGACTAGAAAGGGAGTCATTTACCATTGGACTGGAAAGGTAGGTGAAAGCCACATCGTGGAAGGCTTCAAAATTTTACTGATGTCTTTGTTTTTTTTTTAATTAATCACTTCCTATTCTATTTCTCCCACGACCAACCCTTGTAACAAAGAATAATCAAGTGACATCAAGAATGAGCGACATTATGTAATTATCTGAAACCCAGATGTCGCTGCCAAGGAGAATATTTGTCTCAGCACCGGCCACAATCAAACGAGGCGCTTGGGAACTCTGAGGACTGTTTAAATGCCAATTATTCCAGTCATCACACTGATGGATCCGCCTGCTGAGCCAAGATCAGTCACTAACACGCACCCTTTTCCGTCTTTTAAAAAACCTCCATGAGATTAACAGGCTCTGTGTGAACAGGAACAAGCACAGCAACCTGTGGGACTGCTTGGTCCCACAATTACCCAAAAGGGGCAGGTGACTCAAGTATATTTACCCAAGGCCTTGTTCATCAAGGGCTATATTAAAGCACAATGCCACCTTGTCCCCCATACTCTGCTCCTCTGCCCCAGTGTCTCCCCAAGAGACATATCAAATCATTTGAATTTCCTCAAAAGGCTTCATGGCACAGAAAACTCAGAACACCCCGATTCCCAGGACCAAATGTGGCATAAAGCAGGAGACTGTTCAGCAAGTTCTGTGCCTGGTCCCATGCCAGCAGCATGCCCGACTGCTCCGGTTATGGTGCAGAGCCGGCCAGAGTCCAGGTGAAGGGAGGAGATCCCGAAGGATAGGGAGGGCCTCCAGATGGCCTAATGCTGATTGCTTTGGGCTCTGGGACTTGCCAGAGCCTCTGGGAAGGGATCTGGAATCAATCAAAAGAGTTTGGCCTCTACTGTCTACACACACAAATCCAGGGCTCTTGCCTCTGCACCCCAGGGCATACAGCTTCCTGCTGGTAGTCAAGAAGGGTGCTGTGGGCTAGGCTAGGCACATTCTCCCAGGGATCACACAGACCCAGCAAATAAAGCTCAATGGGCTACGCTGAAGGGCAGTTTATTACATCTGAAAACAGACGATATTGGAAATCACTTTTCCAGTCAGACATTTCCTGTTTTTGGTTTCCAAAGTGGCTTTTCCTTTTCCTATAGGGCCTATGAATAAAGCCAGGGCTGAGCCCTTTCAGCGGCTGGTCTGGGCTCAGAGCTGGCGGTCTGCCCGAGGAAGATCCCTTAGTGCCCTGGGCACAGGAAAGCGTCTCCCTGCCATTCATGACGATTAGTAGAAGCTTTGGAATGATCCTGAAATCTGGAAGAGGCCAAGGAATATGAGAGGTGAAGAAGCTTCCAAGAAAATGTCAGCCCCCCCCCCCGAGCAGAGATACTCCCAGCTGGGCCATAGGAGTGGGCACCTTGCCACCCTCAAGGGGCTAGACACTAACCCCAAGAACTGCCTGGCTCCCATCCTGAGCACTCACAGGTAAATAAGCCTGAGGATACAAAGAAAGGCACAGACAGGCCTGCCCTCAAAGAGCTCCCACTCTAGCAGGGAAGACAACATGAAAATAATGGCTGCAACCAAGCTCTAGACAGGAGGAACAGGAAATATTGAAGAACGGGAAAACATTCGAATTCAGAGGGGTAGGGGGGAGAGGCGAGGCAATCAGGGCTAAATGAGATGTCCAGAGTCACACTGTTAATGTCAACTGTCTTGAGGCTGGATTTGAACTCAGGTCCTCCTGAGTCCAGAACCAGTGCTCTATCCATTGCACCACCCAGCTGCTCCTAAAAACACTAGAATTAAGAGAGAATGGGGAAAAAAAAGTTATCTGTAAAAAAAAAAAAGGGGATTTTAGCTGGGACATGTAGGCACTTGGGAGAACCAGCGGTAGAGATGAGGAGAGAGAGAATTCCAGGCATGGGGCACAGCCAGAGGAAACATCCGGAGTAAGGAGGTGGAGGGTCTTGATCAGCAAGTTCCAGATTTAGAGCTGGCAAAAACCTCAGAGGTCTGGCCCACCCAAGCAAACTTGAGTACTTCCTTCCCATCATTCTCCACCAGGGGTTTGCAAAGAAACTACTATGTACCATATTGATACCACAGGGACTGCCAGGTATGAGAGGGGGAGCTAGAACTGGAGAAAGGAACCAGGCAGCACAGCCAGGAGAAGGTAGCTATGGAAAGGAAGCAGAAGAACCGACCCATCAGGTGGCTAGGGCTGGACAGCCCTAGAAAGCTCCAGACAAAAGCTTTCCTGTAGCACAAGGCAGACAAAGGGAGCCACCTTCCAGGAGGTGGGTATCTCTCCAGATATTCAGGTACCCAAGCAAGGTAATGATCTCATTCAGAAAAGGATTAGCAACTTTTTTTTCCTTCAGGAACCTATAGATAAGTGGATGAAGCTCCTTGTGGTCTATGTGAGAATCTTGGGCATCTCAGAAATAGGCAAATCCCTTGGAGGCCCAGCCAGGGATGAGTCTGGCCAGCCAAGAGGTCCTTCTTTCCACAGTCCAGGTCCCTTCAAAGTTCAGAATGGATGTAGGGAGCTCTTCAAAAAAGAATTTTTTAAATGGAGATAGAAGCAAAAACAGAAGCAGGAAGGCAAGGAAAGATATAGGGAAGAGAAAAGGGAAGAAAAGGGCATTTGAGGGGGTGGAAGATTTCAGTGTCAGAGAGACTGAGAATACAGGTCCAGGGAGGCACAGCCACAGGTATGATGTGACCCAACTGTTTTGGATTTCCATTTAGAAAAAGTCATTAGTTTGTCCCTAGCCTTTGACCCAGCAAATCCCTGTACTTGGCAGATCCCCAAAGATCAAAGACAGATGCAAAGGCCCAATATATTACCAAAATAGTCAAAGAAGCACATTTTTTAAAAATTAGATTATTGTTATTTAATATTGTTCTTAGATCACAATGATTAATGAATAGACCCTCTTTGCCTCCCCATCCCTCGTGTAGTTATCATTCAGTCATTTCAGCCACGACCAGCTCTTCTTGATTCTATTTAGGGTTTTCTTGGCAAAAATACCGGAGTGGCTTGCCCTTTCTTTCTTCAGCTTATTTTTTACAAATGAGGAAACTGAGGCAAACAGGGTCAAATGACTTGCCTGGGGTCATATAGTTATTAAGTATCTAAATCAAGACTAGAACTCGGGACTTCCAGATTCTATGCACTTGCACCACTTAGCCATCCCTGCCCTCACTCTTCAACTCTCCTCTCCCAGGCTGAGCTCTGCCTCTGTCTCCATGATTCCCCACTCCCCATTTTTCTGGTTTCTGAAGTCTTTCAATGTAAGACTCCCTGACTTAAGTAGACTACGATTTTTTTTTCTTTCAAGTAACAGTTTTTTTTTCCCCAAATACATACAAAGATAGTTTGACATTCCCCCTTGCAAAACCTTGTGTTTCAAATTTTTCTCCTTCCCTTCCCCCCAGGCCCTCTCTTAGCGAGTAATCCAAAATATGTTAAAGATGTACAATTCTTCTATCCATATTTCCACATTTATCATGCTGCACAAGAAAAATCAGATCAAAAAGGGAAAAAAATGAAAAACAAAAAGCAAGCAAACCACAAGAAAAAAGTGAAAAAACTATGTTGTGATCCAGTCCTCTCTCTGGATGCAGATGGCTCTCTCCAACTTTAAATAGACTATGATTTAAAAAGCTAAAACATATGGTAGCAAATAAGCTCCCTCAATCCAGGGGTCAGCCCACTGGATCTATCTGAAGCTGACTGAGGAAAGGGCGCCTGGTGGGTTTGCCAAGTTCCGGGCAGGGAGCTCAGAGAATCCTAGGGAATGAACGAGCTACTGCACAGGACAGATGGGCATGTGTTGCCCTGGTTTTGAAAAAGGGAGAAGAGGTGGTCTCATTGAGCTACAGACTGGGGAAACTAACTTTGATTCATGGCAGAAATGACGTGGGATATTTTCTGAGCACAGAAAGAGAAAAGCCACAAATCCTTAGGCCTGCAGGATTAATGAGGAACACACTTGGCCACACTCAAAGCAGTACCTAGGGACAGGATATTCCAGAGCCCTAGACAAAACAAGAATAAAAAGGTCTGGAATCACAAAGGAAAGGCCAAGGGGAAAGTATGACTGAGGAGAGCACGGCGTTACCAAACCTTAACTATGTTATAAAGCAATAGTCGTTAAAAACTATTTAGTACTAGTTAAAAAAAGAAAAAAAGAAAAGAAAAGGAGCTCCATTATGAAACACTATATAAACAAGAAAGAGAAGTAACTGAAAACAGTAACCTAGCATTTGATAAATAGGACTCCTTTCTCTGACAAAAACTGGGGAAGCCTAGAAAGCAGTCTGGCAGAAATTATGGTTAGACCAACCTCTTACCATATTAAAATAATGGGTACATGACTTAAACATAAAAAGCCACAACATTGTAAAAAATAGAAGATCGTGTGATAGATATACTAATATATTGGGGGAAGTGTTCTTTTTGGTTTTGGGGTTTTGGAGGCAATTAGGATTATGTGACTTGCCCAGAGTCACAAAAGCTAGTAAGCGTCAAGGGCAGTTCCTCCTTAGGACCAGTGCTCTATCCACTGCATCTGCCAGCTGCCTGCTAATAGATTGTTAATGGAGTTGTGAAATGGTACAATCATTTTGGAAAGCAATTTGGAATAATGCAAATAAGGCAGCTAAAATGTCCACATCAAAGAAGGGAAGGAGAAAAAAATTTTGGAATTCAAAATCTTACAAAAGGGAAAGTTGAAAACTATTTTTACATGCAATTGGAAAAAATGGCTATTAAGTGAAAAGAAAATAAAATGTTCTTATCTGTTGAACCTGAGCTAGACTAGATTTATACTTTGAGAAAGCCATCAATAAGAAAAAAGTCGCCATATACTCAAAAATACTTAGAGCAGCACTTTCTGTGAAGATACAAAATAGATGGCCCTCAACTGGGTAATGGCTACAAATTATGGTATATGAATGTAATAGATTATCACCATTCTGTAAGAAATGATGGATGTAATGAATACAAAAAAGCATGGAAAGAACAATATGAACTGACACAGAGTAATGTAAACAGAACCAAAAAAATATATATAGCGACCAATGTAAATGGAAAGAACAATGACACATCCAAAAAAAAAAAAAAAAAAAAAAACCTAACAAAAGTAGAATGATCAAGTACTCAAATGAAGAGACATGAGAAGACAACCCTAACATCCCTTTGTGGAGGTGGACACGTGCACAGATGTTACATATCGCACAGGTTTCTGGGCTTTCTCAGTGTATCAATCAGTTCTACTGACTTTTTTCCTCTTCTTTTTCTTCTCCAAAAAATGTCACATGGCTGTCAGGGAAGGGAGAGGGAGAGAGAGAGGGACACATAGAATACTATGGTGATATAAGAAATAGAAAATAATTTTTTAAAAAGAGAGAATGAGATGAAGTGTCTTTTTTTTTCCTAAGGCTAAAGGAGAGAATTTTTTCCCTTTTTTTTTCTTTATTAAAGCTTTTTTTTTTTCAAAATGTATACATGGACAATTATTCAACATTAGCCCTTGTAAAACCTTGTATTCCAATTTCCCCTTCCCCTTTCCCATCTCCTCCCCTAGATGGCAAGTAGTCCAATATGTTAAACATGGTAGAAATGTGTTAAATCCAATATACGCATCCATATTTAAACAATTATCTTAACTGCACAAGAAAAATCAAATCAAACCAGAAAAAAATGAGAAAAAAATAAAGTGCAAAAAATGTTTGTGACAGCCCTTTTTGTAGTGGCAAGAAACTGGATGGATGCCCATCAGTTGGGAAATGGCTGAATAAATTATGGTATATGAATGTTATGGAATATTATTGTTCTGTAAGAATCAGCAGGATGATTTCAGAGAGGCCTGGAGAGACTTGCATGAACTGATGCTGAGTGAAATGAGCATAACCAGGAGATCATTATACACGGCAACAACAAGACTATACGATGATCAATTCTGATGGACATGGCTCTCTTCAACAATGAGATGATTCAAACCAGTTCTGATTGTTCAGTGATGAAGAGAGCCATATACACTCAGGGAGAGGCCTGTAGGATCTGAGTGTGGACCACAACAAAGCATTTACATGCTTTCTGTTAATGTTTGATTGCATTTTGTTTTCTTTCTCAGGTTTTTTTCTTATAGATCCAATTTTTCTTGTACGGCAAGATAACTGTATAAATATGTATACATATATTCAATTTGTCATATATTTTAACATATCTAATATGTATTAGACTACCTGCCATCTAGGGGAGGAAGTGAAGAGGAGGGAAAAATTTGGAACAGAAAGTTTTGCAAGGGTCAATATTGAAAAATTACTTATGCATATGTTTTAAATAAAAAGCTTTAATTAAAAAAAATGAAAAAAAGAAAAAAAAATGCAAGCAAACAATAACAAAAAGAGTAAAGATGCTATACTGTGATACATACTCAGTTCTCCACAGTCTTCTCTCTGAGTGTAGAAGGGAGGGAATTCTTAAATTAAAAAGGGGGGGCAGCTAGGTGGTGCAGTGGATAGAGCACCAGCCCTGAAGTCAGGAGGACCTGAGTTCAAATCTGATCTCAGACACTTAAAACTTCCTATCTATGTGACCTTAGGCAAGAAGGAAAGAAGGAAGAAAGAAAAGAAAGAGGAAGGGACAATTATAAAACACGAAATTGCAAATGCATAACATTAATATGAATAAAATGAATGGAGAGAATAAGAGAAACTGTAAAGTGAGAAAATATTAGAATTGAAATTTACTGATAAGTCTGAAATCCAAGATATATAGCAAAATGACACACATAAATATGTACAAAGGAACATATATATATGTATATATATATATATATATGGGTAAAAAAAAAATAAACCTAGAGTCATTCTTCAACAAATTAAGTTGTCAAAAGTTTAAACAAAAAAGAACTGCAAACTACAAATGCTCATTTAAACCAACTCTGAGGTTTCACCTCAAACCCTGCAAAATGGCTCAAATGACCAAAATCATAACCATCAGTGTTGGAAGAATTATGAAAAGGAAGGAACGCTGAGGCACGCACAGTTGGTAGGTAGATCAGCTTGGAATTCTGCAAGAAAAGTGACTCTACTCTCCAAACCCACTGGTCCAGATAGAAGTTAGACAGAAAAAAAAATATTTGAAGCAGTATTCTGTGCTATTAAAGAACTGGAAGAAAAGTGGGTATTTATTAGACTGGGAAATGGTTAAACAAGTTGAATATAATTAGATATTACCGTATGGCATGAAAAAAATTAACATAGGAAGATTTATATGAACTGGTTTAAGAATGTAATTAGCAGATCCAGAAGAATATTAATATCTACCACAACGTAAATGAAAACATCCTTAAAAGGAAACCAAACTGAGTATCTGAGAAACCACTGATGGGTCTAAAGAGCCCATGTGACATCTACTGCCAGATTCAATCACTATTATCTGGTGCTTTTGCTGAATTGTTTTTCCTTTCTTAAAAGGAAGGGCTTTAGGGGCAGCTAGGTGGCGCTGCAGTGAATAAAGCACCAGCCCTGAAGTCAGGAGGACCTGAGTTCAAATTTGATCTCAGACACTAAACACTTCCTAGCTGTGTGACCTTGGGCAAGTCACTTAACCCCAATTGCCTCAGCAAAAAAAACAAAAAAACAAACAAACAAAAAAAAAAAAAACGAAGGGCTTTATCTGGAAAGAGAGGAGAGTTTTTCCCTCTAGAAATGACTTACATAAATGTACCCTCTTAGGAGTAAGGGGTACCTTCCATCACCATGTCCCTTCCTGTCTCACATGAAGAGATAGTAACCCCCTCTATATGTAGGAAGGATCCCTTTCCCATCTGTCCTCTCCAACAGCTCTCTCAGTATTATCTTGATTCTTTCACTAATCTTCAATCTCTCGGTCTACTGGCTGCCTTCCTACTTCCTACAATCATGCCGAGGTTTCCTCCATTATCAGAAAAACAAGGTTCCAGAATGTGAATGAATGTACTGCTCTTAAAGAGCACTGAACATTTTTTTAAATGACACTGGCAAAGGTATAAATAACATCATCAATTACGTGATGGGACATATAAACCTGGGATGGATCTCATATATATTAAATGACAAAGTTAATATTCTGGAGAGCAATTTGGAACTATGCCCAAAAGACTATCAAACTTGGACATGGCTCTCTTCAACAATGAAATGTTTCAAACCACCTCCAATTGTTCACTGAAGAAAGCCATATACACCCAGAGAGAGGGATGTGAAATGTGGACCACAACATAACATTCTCATACTCCTTGATTGATGTTTGCTTACATTGTGTTTCCTTTATCTGATATATCATTTGTGTAGATAAGATTTTTCTTGCACACCAATGATAAGTTTGGAAATATGTATACATATATTCGATTTACCAATATTTTAACATAATTAACATGTAGTGGATATCCTGCCATCTAGGGGAGGGGTGGGGAGTTGGGGGAAAAATTTGTAACGGAAAGCTATGTAAGGGTTATTGTTGAAGAATTACCCACACATGTTATGCAAATAAAATTAAAAAAAATAAAATTTAAAAAAAAAAGACTATCAAACTGTGCATCCCCTTTGACCCAGCAGTGTTTCTAGTGGGCTTATATCCCAAAGAGATCTTAGAGGAGGGAAGTGGACCCCCATGTGCAGAAACATTTGTGGCAGCCCTTTTTATTGTGGCAAGGAACTGGAAACTGAAAGGATGCCCATCGATTGGAGAGTGGCTGAATAAATTATGGTATATGAATGTTATGGTATATTATTGCTCTGTAAGAAACCACCAGCAGGATGATTTCAGAGAGGCCTGGAGAGACTTGCATGAACTGAGGCTGAGTGAAATCAGCAGAACCAGGAGATCATTATTCACGGCAACAACAAGACTATATGAGGATCAGTTCTAATGGACATGGCTCTCTTCAACAATGAGATGTTTCAAATCAGTTCCAATTGTTCAGTGAAGAAAGCCATAGACACCCAGAGAGGGGGATATGAAATGTGGACCACAACATAACATTTCCACCTTTTTTTGTTGTTGTTTGCTTGCATTTTGTTTTCTTTCTTAGGTTGTTTTTTCTGAGGCACAGGGGACACTGAGCTGGGATGCAGAAGCTGGCCTACTGCCTCCCAGCAGGTGTGCCCTCCATCCCTAAAGGCCAACGAGTGTCTATTCTTCAACATGAATCCACAAAGATTGAGCCGAGCCTCCAGGAGAGATAAGGAGGCAGCAGCTCTATCCACCGAATCATCAGGCCTGGAAGAAAGAGTTTCTGCATCCAGTAATTAGGGCGCGAACAAAAAGACCCTTAGCCTGTAGGGAAGCCTGAAGCTGGTGTGCTGAAACTGAATGAGGAGAGAGGAAATGCTCCCTTGGGCTCAGAGAAGCCATGGCACTGGCAGGGAGGCAGGGAGGCCTGGCAAGAGGGGAGAGGCTGGGGAAGAGGAATGAAGCAAGCTGCCCGGGGCAGTGGAGGGGACAGCACGGGTGGATTGGGCAGCCAAGGGAATGATGGGGAAAAGGGCAGCAGGATCCCCCAAGGGGAGCACCACCATCACAACTAGTGACAAACAGAAACATGGAGGATCTGCAAGTAAGTCTAGACAAGCAAGATATATAGAATGCAAATGGGAGATAATCAATAGAGAGAAGGCAGTGGCAGTAAGGGGCACAGGGACAGGACTTGAAGAAAGCCAGGGAAGCCAGGAGGGAAGGGCACAGCCAGGGTGCATGGGAGACAGAGGGACAAGAGTCAGACAGCTTGGTTGCCATTACCTGGGTGACCCTGGGCAGGTCACGCCTCCCCCCACCCCACCCCCAGCCACAGCTCACCAGGCTGCTGGGGAGGAGCAGACTTGGATAGAAACAGGTGAAATCATCATGACCTACGAAATGGACAAATGAGCATCAAATTAAGCTTGACTCTGCAGGCAACAAGGAAGGAGTCAGTGGCTAGTGGGATAAAGGGACCCTAGGCCAGGAAGCGAAGGGAAGGGAATAAGCACTGATAAAGTGCCTACTATGTGCCAGGCACTATGCTTAGAGGTTTTTACAAATATGATCTCAGGGCAGCTACATGACCAGTAGATAGAGCACCAGCCTTGAAGTCAGGAGGACCTGAGTTCAAATCTGGTCTCAGACACTTAATACTTCCTAGCTGTGTGACCCTGGGCAAGTCACTTAACCCCAATTGCCTCAGGGAAAAAAATGATCTCTCTTTAGAGAAAAAAGTCTGTGGCTGCACCAGAGCAAAGCTAGACGTTACCAACAAATCCTCGAGGTCTGATCAGACCTCTCTCTTCCAGATCTAATCAATTTAACTCAACTAGCATTTATTCACTCAGTCCCTGCCAGGAGGCCAGCACTGTGCCGGGCACTGGAGGAACAGAAATGAAACCGGTTCTCAAGGAGCAGAGAGAGGGAGAGACACAGCACATGGAGGGTTAGAAACACAATGTACATACAAAGAAAATACAAGGTAATGGTGGGGAGTGGCTGGGTCATAGCAGTACTGCAGGGGACAGGAAAGCTCTCATGTTGGAGGAGGCATCAAAGCCAAGGCTAGAACAGAGACCGGCGCTCCAAGGGGCAGAGGGGAGAAGGGAGTGAATGAACTACAAGCCTGGGACGCAGAGAGAGGGCGGTGGGAGATGGACTGAGGTGTGGGGGCCGAGCAGGAGGAAGCACGGCCCTGCTATGGGCCCAGAGGCAGTGGGCAGTGCAAGGTCACCCAGACTGTTTGGCAGGATCTGAGAGGGGCGAGGCTGGAGGCAGAGAGACCTGTAAGGAGACTCCTGCAATAGCTCAGGTGAAAGGGGATGAGGGCTTTGGCCTGGGCAGGTGAGGTGATGCAGGAGCAGCAGGCCGCGGTCTGGACCCCGAGGTGCTTGGGCAGCACTGACACCACATGCCTGCAGCTGGCCCCCAGTCCGGCCTCCTCAGGCCTCTGCTTTCAGCACTGCTGACTGAGCTAGGAGCCTCAGGACTCATTGGGGACTGGGGGAAGGGGAGGCCAGCCAAACTCCAGTCTCCTTCTTGAGCCCCTCCCACTCTGCCTTTCTAGAGGGGGGAGCAGGGAAGAGGTCATCAGGGTTTCTCCCATAAGTCCTTGGCCCCCTCATTTATGTATATTCAAGCTTACTCAAGGCCTCAGGATCAGGACAGAGAAGATCACCCCCCAAGATGGCAGAACCTGAAGATGCTGCCCCTGAAACCCGGAAAGGCAAACCCAATGGCTCCTAAAGCAACCTTCTTTCACCCGGAAAGCTGGGCGCCCCATCCCAGCCAATGGGGCGAGAGTGGCCCCAGAGACAGCCTGACCCTCCAGGACCTCCTTCTCCTTCCATCAGGACGCCTGGACGTCCTGGACATGGCCCCCACCTCTGCTCACCCCAGAGGCAAAAGAGCCAGGGAAAGAAAGCTTCCCTTTGGGCACAAAAGGCCAGCCTGGGAGACACATGCAAATGCTTCTGCTGCCCTCTGCTGCCCACCGTGGTGACTGCACCCCAGGATTCATTCAACAACAAAGTGGGAAAGGCTGAGTCACTTCGGGGCACTCCCTGCAAGAAGCTCCCCCCGATCCCCACTGCCTCCCCAAACACTGACAGCGCTGAGAGTGACATCAGGAAGAACTTCCTAAAGCTGAGAGATGAAGCAAAGCATTTATTAAGTGACTACTGTGTGCAAAGTGCTTTGCAAAGAATGCTGCATTTGACTTTCCCAACAATCCTGGGAAGTAAAAGTGCTATTATTATTTCTAAGCCCATTTTTACAACTGAGGAAACTAAGGCAATAAGTGACTTGCCCAGAATTAGCACACAAGACAGTCCATGTCTGAGGCCATCCCTCAGGAAGGCCAGCAGAAGGTTCTCAAGAGAGAGGGGGTCCTGTGGGGGAAGCTGGTCACAAGTCCAGCAAAGCCCATCCTAAACTCCCCTCTCCTTTATGCAGGAGCCAGGCCAGGCGGTCTTCGGCCTCTGCAAGGTCCCTAAGACCCCCAGCCTTGGCCCATGGCATACAGAAATGTCTACTCTCTAGCCTCCCATCCCCCAGGCCAAGGGTAAAAGGGGGAAGGACCAGAAAGAATAATGATTTCGGGGTCCGAGGAGCTGTGTTCTAATCCCACCTCTGACACTTTCTAGGTCTATCACAGTAGCCAAAGCCTTCCTTTTTCTGAGACTTTGTTTCCTCATCTGTGAAATTAATTTTAAAAACAATTCTAGGGGCAGCTAGGTGGTGCAGTGGATAGAGCACCAGCCCTGAAGTCAGGAGGACCTGAGTTCAAATCTGATCTCAGACACACTAGCTGTGTGACCCTGGGCAAGTCACTTAACCCCAATTGCCTCAGCAAAAAGCAAAAAAAAAAAGCAAAAAAAGAAACAATTCTAAGTCCAGCACTCCAGAGCTGCCATCTCACCAGGTTCACATCCGGACTGTGCTGCTTTTGTCCTGGGTGACCTAGGAGGGGACACTGGCCACCACGAGCCATGTGAGGGAGCAGCCGGCCTCCCGGGTCTGACCTTTGTACGCTGGGGGCTGCACTGAGCGAAGCAGGGCCTACGGGAGTTATATCCAAGCAAAGGGAATCTCAGCGTTTAAATGATTTAGTGAAGGCAGCCCTCAGGCCTAAGCAACAATTCTGCTCTCTCTGTCACCTCCCCGGCGTGTGGATCCACGGCTCTCAAGGCTCTCTGGGGGCTTAGGGAAGAGATCAGAACCAGAAAGCAGAGAAAAATCACCATAGACTGGATAGGATTCACCCTTGAGCAAAAGCGTAGGAAGGAAGGAAGGCATCAGTTCCTCATCTGACATCTCAGGAAGGCCCGACTGAAATATCACTGTGTGAAATAAACTGTGAAATCAGCCTGTTAATTAACTAAACAAGGGATAGAGACAAGCACAATAGATATAACAGATCCTTCCCATTACAAAAAGTGGAAAAGCTTCTGAATGACTAAAATGAATGCAATCTGGAGGAGAAGCTGTCAACTGGAGCGAAAAAAAATCTATCCAATATCTCCCTTAGGGGTCTGATATCCAGAATGCATAGGGAGCTAACAAAAATATATATGAAAGTAAAGGGCATTTTCCAACAGAGAAGTACTTGGTCAAAGAACAGGAACAAACTATTCTGCAGAGAATTAAAAACGAATACCAACCCTAGGAGAGATTATTCCAAATCATCAATACTAAGTACTCCAAATAACCAGAACAACCCCGGGAGGCTTTACCTCACACCCAGCAAATTGATAAAAGATGGGTTTGGAGAGCCAATGCTGGAGAGCTTTGGGAAAAAACCCGCACACTGAAGCACTGCTGATGGAACTGTGGGTCGGTCCAACTGTTTTGGAAAGCACTGAGGGAAGGAGGAAGAGCCAAGATGGCAGATGAGCAGAGAAAGCAATTTTTAAGAAAGCAATTTGAAATTATGCAAAGAAAGTAATGGAAATGTCCAAACATTTTGAGGCTGTGATTTCACTATTAGGCACATACCCCAAGGATATCAGTAGCAGCAAGGCCCCCATAGAGATCAAAATATTTATAGCATGGGGCAACTAGGTGGTGCAGTAGATAGAGTGACAGCCCTGAAGTCAGGAGGACCTGATTTCAAATCCAGCCTCAGACACTTAACTTCCTCGCGGTGTGACTCTGAGCAAGTCACTTAGCCCCAATTGCTATGGCAAAAAAAATCATAGATAGATAGGTAGGTAGATAGACAGACTGACAGACAGAAAGGTAGATGATTGATAGACAGACAGAAAGGTAGACAATTGATAGAAAGGTAGACACTTGATAGACAGACAGAAAGGTAGACACTTGATAGACAGACAGAAAGGTAGACACTTGATAGACAGAAAGGTAGACAATTGATAGAAAGGTAGACACTTGATAGACAGACAGAAAGGTAGACACTTGATAGACAGAAAGGTAGACAGACAGGCAGAAAGGTAGACAGACAGGCAGAAAGGTAGACAGACAGGCAGAAAGGTAGACAGACAGGCAGAAAGGTAGACAGACAG
>JAJPUD010006365.1:32111-63171 GCA_023553655.1 Myrmecobius fasciatus
CAGACAGGCAGAAAGGTAGACAGACAGGCAGAAAGGTAGACAGACAGATAGCAGCACTTTTCATGATAGCAAAGAACTAGGAACAACATAGAAGTCCATGAACTGAGGAAGAGCTCCACAGTAATAAACAGCAAATGTAAAACATTCAGAGAAGCCTGGGAAGATTTATACAAACTGATGCGTAGTGACAATGGCAGAACCAGAAAAACAATCACCAGAATGTTCTTTCCACTGTTATTGTTGCAGTCAATCACAAGACCATTGAAGCTGAAGATTGTGATGATGACCAGGCTGGGTCTTAGTAAGAAGGTGGAGAAGGTCCCTTTCCTTCCCTCTCAGGGATGGAGCCGCTGGAAGTGGAACACCAGGGAGAGCATCCCATTTGGTCACTTGGGGGTTAGTTTTACTGCTCTGCATTTCTATTTTTTGCTCTAAGTGACACTCTCAGGGAGAGTAAGAGAGAGAAAAGCTATACTGGGGACGGCACAGGACATAAAAACTAAAGGAATCAGCAAAAACATATCTGTACAAAGCTGTCAAATGCTAGTCATGAGGCCCCATGAGGAGGACGGCAGCTTTGGGTGCAGGAAGTAACACTGATCAGTGAGTCTCTTTGTCTACTGAGACAGAGGAGGAGCCTCAGCCCCTGTTGGGCCCTACTTCCATCCAATCAATAATCCTCCCTCAAACTCCTGTTCAAGTAAGTGGTTCCAGGGCTCTGCCTGCAGACTTCCAGTGACAAGTTTACTCCTTCCTCTTCAGGATCCAGCCAAAAGCAGATAAATGGTGCCCCAAAATGATAAGATGGACTAGACCAGGCCCGTTCAGAGAGGTCAGCAGAGGGCTCCACCCCATGTCCACGGTGGAGAGATGAGGTCAGGAGGCATCTTAAAGAAAAGAGAATGGCCAAAGGCTTGGATGTTCCAATTACCCCGAAGGGAGGGGAGGCAGATCTGCACCCACTCAGTGGTTACACCAGGGCCCCAGGGTGTTGTACGCTCACCCTTAGAGGCCATGTGGTAGGCATCCAGGCTGAGAAGAGGAGGATTCTGGGAGCCCCATGGGTGGCTACCTTCCACCAGGGATGTCCCGGGCACAGGCAGGACGGCCGAGAGGGGCAGCGGCCTCCAAGCAGGAGTATGCGGCTAGACACAAAGCCATGCAGACTGGATGAGGTCCTCCCGATGCTCGCTTTGCAGTAATAACAATGGCAACAACTCACATCTGTAGAGCGTTGGGCACAGATCATCTCACATATCCTGGGGCAGAGCTGCCATCATCATTACTGCATGGAGAAGAGCCCTGTCCAGATAAGGGTCCTAGGCCAGATTTGGAGCCAGGATTGCTCCCTCCCCAGCACACAGCTGCCCCCAGAGATGCTGGGGATCGAGGCAGTGTGCCATGAGCTACACAACATCCAAAGTGAGCGCTATGATTGCTCACAAGGTCTCAGCTGCACCATCGACATAAGAAAGCCTAAGGGGCTGCACAGAGCCGGCCTCCAATCTGGGCCTAGAGGAACGATGAGCTGAGCTGGGCCCTGAATGGGGCAAAGGAGCACCAAGGATGGGTCAGGAGCAGCCAGGCCACAATGGAGCCCTTGGGAGCTGGAGGGATCCACTTCTAATGGTCCCAGGCTTCTTCCCAGCCTCTTCCTATGAGAATGGAAAAGAGGGCAGAGGATGGGACACAGGAGGTCTTCGTGCTGGCAGGGTGGACCCCAGCCACAGGCTCTAGAAGCCCACTGGGCACCAATGGGATCCACGGGAGTACATGGGTGAGAGGAACACAGGGTAAGCCAGGTGGATGGACCTCTGGGGGACATCCTCCCAGGGCATAGCCCCATCCCTGAGGTCATGGAGCATAGCAACACACATTGTGGGGTTGTGGAATCAGAAGGACCCGAGTTCAAATCCAGCCTTCAACACTTCCTAGCTGTGTGACTCTGGAAGTAGTACACTGAAGGGAGGGCAGGGGAAGGACAAAGCCAAGCTCCCAGGAAGGCTGGATGGTCCACCACAGGAATCCTGTTTCCTAAGGTCTGGGATAATAATAGCAATTGCACGAGTAGCAGAAATTGTATTCCCTTCCAGGAAAGTAAGCGACAGTATCAAAGAGGAAATGCAGGAGCAAAGGCACCCTTACCAACTGCAGCCCAATTAACCCTAAATGCCATGACAAAGTGAAGAAGTGGGAGCCACAATGTGGCTCCTCAGACATGCATTCACACCAGGGAGAAGTGCACAAATTTAAAGTGAGAAGGAAAAAAAGCACCTCCTCCCCTGCTACAAACCCACTAAAGGGAAAAATAAAGCTCTGAGAACAGGAATTCTAACCAGAAAACATCAAAAGAACAAATAAAACTCTGTGCTAAAAGTTATCCTCAAAATGACAATATGGCTATTTCATACACAGATCACACACACACACACACACACACACACACACACACTACAAAAGCAATCACAAGGCTGTAAAGCATATAATAGAAAAGCTCGTGGTTTAACATGGAGATGATGCTAAAAATAAAGACTAGTGGGAGATATGAACACCCTACTATTAAAATTGAAAAATCCATCAAAAAGTGATGAATAGAGGCTAAATTAATGAAGAAAAGGACCAAATTAACTACCAATTTAAAATGAAACCCAAACCCAGACAAGACCTATGATTCACAGAACTGAAAACAGAGAGACAAGCTGATATGGCAAACAAAAAGTTGTTTAAAAGCCCAAGTTGCCAAATCGTGATTTTTGAAAAAAGAGCCTCATACAACCATACAACAATATCAGAAGGGAGAGATGAGAAATCCCAATAATAGCAGGAGAAACCTTGAAACTTGGCAATAACACACTATCCCACAAAAATAAATTTCAGTTCCAGTCACCGGCCACTGATTAAGTGTCAGGTGCTATGCTGGCCTTCGGGAAGACAAGGACAAAGAGGAAATAGTCCCTGTCTTCATCAAGCTTACTTTCTACTGGAGGAAACAAGTACACAGATGAGTAAATATAAGACTGATGCAAAGTAAACACAGTAATTTTGGGGGATCACTAATAAACTGGAGACAACGAAGATCTTGTGGAGGACAGCTAAGATGTCACAGTAGCAGCAATTTAGCAGCAGCTCCCAACTGCTCCTCCACACAATTTTAAAGTAATATCTAAAATAGAATTCTGAAGCAGCAGAACCAACAAAAGGTTTAAGTGAAACGTTTTTTAAGCCCAAGACAACTTAGGAAGTCAGCAAGAGAGGTCTGTCACATGGAATGGTGGTATCCCCAGAGCACAGCACATATAACACCAGCATCTGGCCTTGAAGGTGGCTACAATAGTGGCAACTGGAGTTTCAAGAGCTCTCAGCTCACAGATGATAAGGGAGTTAGACAACTGATCAAAAAGAGATTATGGATGATGCTTTACTGGGAATGGGTACAGGATTCTGTTGTATTGCCCATACATAGTTCCAGGTTGCAGTTCCTAGGTAAAAAGGAACCCTGGTTCCTTTTAGGAGACAATCTAAAAACCATGATAAAAAAAACTGTGCATACTTTTGACCCAGCAGTGTTTCTACTGGGTTTATATTTCAAAGATCTTAAAGGAAGGAAAGGGCCCCACATGTGCAAGAATGTTTGTGGCAGCCCTTTTTGTAGTGGCTAGAAACTGGAAACTGAAAGGATGCCCATCAATTGGAGAGTAGCTGAATAAATTATGGTATATGAATGTCATGGAATATTACTGTTCTGTAAGAAACGACCAGCAGAATGATATCAGAGAGGCCTGGAGAGACTTGCATGGACTGATGCTGAGTGAAATCAGCAGAACCAGGAGATCATTGTACACGGCAACAATAAGACTATACGATGATCAATTCTGATGGACATGGTTCTCTCCAACAACGAGATGTTTCAAACCAGTTCCAGTTGCTCAGTGGTGAACAAAGCCATATACAGCCAGGGAGAGGCCTGTGGGGTCTGAGTGAGTGTGGACCATAACATAGCATCCTCACTCTCTCTGTTGTTGTTTGCTTACATTTTGTTTTTTCTCAATTTTTTTTCCTTCTTGATCCAATTTTTCTTGTGCAGCAAAATACATGTATAAATATGTATATGTACATTGGATTTAAGGTATTTTAACATATTTAATATGCATTGGACTACCTGCCATCTAGAGGAAGGGGGGTAAGGAGGGGAAAATTTGGAACAGAAGGATTTATAAGGATCAATGTTGAAAAATTACCCATGCATATATTTTGTAAATAAAAAGCTTTAATTTAAAAAACCATGATTAAAAAAAGTGACAAAACATCATATTTCAAGAAATTGTCAAAGAAAATTGCCCTCATATTCTAGAACCAGATGGTGAAACAGAAATTGAAAGAATCTACCAGTCACCTCCTGAAAGAAATCCCAAAATGAGAACTCCTAGAAATATTACAGTCAAATTTCAGAGATCCCAGGTCAAAGAGAAAATATTGCAAGCAGCCGGAAAAAAAAAATTTAATATCATGGAGTCAGAGACAGGATCATACAAGATTTAGCAGCTTTCATGTTAAAAGAAGAGAAGGTCTGGAATATGATATTCCAAAAGACAAAGGATCTAGGATTACAACTAAGAAAAAGAATATAATCCTTCAGTGGGGAAATGGATATTTAGTGAAATGAAGGACTTTTTAGCATTCCTGATGAAATGACCAAAGATAAATAAAAAAATTGACAAACACAAGACTTAAGAGAAGAAAAAAAGGTAAATATGAAAGAGAAATCAAAAGGGAATTGATAAGGTTAAACATTCTTATGCTGAGGAATAAACCAATAAGATTTACATTCCTATATGAGAATGTAAACTTTATCATTATTAGGGCAATTAAAAGAATATACATAAGACATGGAAATGAATTAAATTTGATGGGATGATCTAAAAAAAAAACAACTAAAGCATAGAAAAGAGGTATGCGTTGGGAAAAGAGGTAAGGAAGAAGAATAGGGAATAATGCTTGAACCTCACTCTCAGTGAAATTGGTTCAAAGAGGGAAGACATTGTAAGATGGATATAAAAACCTACAAACCTATTTTATCCAACAGGGAAGTAGAAGGGGAAGAGGAAAAGAAAAGTAGAGAGAAGCTGATAAAAAAGGGAGGATAGGTTAAGAGAGGCAGTGATCAGATGCAAAACAAATTTTGAAAAGAGAAGGATAAAAAGAGAGAAGGATAAATAGGAAAGAAAACAGGATAGAAAATAGGATTGAGGGAAATAGACAGTTTGTAAACATAACTGTGAATGTGAAAAAGATTAACTCACCCATAAAATGAATGCAGGTGCTCTACAATATGGTGTTTACATGAAATAAAAACAAAGAGCTAGGGAAAAAAATCTATTTGTTTCAGCTGATACAAAAAAGCAAGGGGTATAATCATGATCTCAGAGCAAAAGCAAAAACAGATTTAATTTAAACAGACAAGCAGGGAAACTGCATTTTGTTAAAGATAATGAAGTAATGTCAATACAAAATATATAGACACCATATGGAATAACATCCGAATTTTTTTTTTTTTTTGCTGAGGCAATTGGGGTTTAAGTGACTTGCCCAGAGTCACACAGCTAGGGAATGTTAAGTGTCTGAGGTCAGATTTGAACTCAGGTCCTCCTGACTTCAGGGCTGGTGCTCTATCCACTGCACCACCTAGCTGCCCTAGCATCCCAATTCTTTTTTTTTAATTTAATTTTTTTATTAAAGCTTTTTATTTGCAAAACACATGTATGGGTAATTCTTCAACATTAACCCTTACAAAGCTTTCTGTTACAAATTTCCCCCCTAGTCCCCACCCCTCCCCTAGATGACAGGAAATCCATTATATGTTGATTATGTTAAAATACTTGACAAATTGAATATATATATATATATATGTATACATATTTCCACACATCTTGCTGTGCAAGAAAAATCATATCTACAAGAAAAAAAATCAGAGAAAGGAAAATACAATGCAAGCAAACATCAATAGAGAGCATGAAAATGTTATGTTTGTGGTCCACATTTCATATCCCTCTCTCTGGGTATATATGGCTTTCTTCACTGAACAATTGGAACTGGTTTGAAACATTTCATTGTTGAAGAGAGCCATGTCCATCAGAATTGATCATCATATAGTCTTGTTGTTGCCGTGTATAATGATCTCCTGGTTCTGCTCATTTCACTCAGCATCAGTCCATGCAAGTCTCTCCAGGCCTCTCTGAAATCATCCTGCTGGTCTTTTTTATAGAACAATAATATTCCATAACATTCATATACCATAATTTATTCAGCCACTCTCCAACTGATGGGCATCCATTCAGTTTCCAGTTTCTAGCCACTACAAAAAGGGCTGCCACAAACATTCTTGCACATGCGGGGCCCTTTCCCTCCTTTAAGATTTCTTTGGGATATAAGCCCAATAGAAACACTGATGGGTCAAAGAGCACAGCATCCAAATTCTTAAAGGAAAAACTAAATGAGTAACTTGAGGAAATAGAGAGTAAAACCATACTAGTGAGGGACCTCAACTTTCTGTTCTCAGAACTAGGGAAGTATAAGCCTATGATAAATTAGGGGAAAAAAAGGTAAGGAAATGAAGGAATAAAATTTTAGAAAAGTTAGATATAAGAGATTTATGGAGAAATATGAATGGAAATAGAAAGGAGTATACCTTTTTCTTAGCTGTACATGGTACCTTCACAAAAACCTCCACAACCAAATGCAGACAAGCAGAAATATTGAATGCATATTTTTCAGACTATAATGCAATAAAAATTACATTTAATAAAGGGCCACGAAAATAGATTAAAAATTAATTGGAATTAATTAGAAATTAATCTAATACTAAAAAACTGAGTGGGTCAAAAAACAATCAATAGTTTCATTAAAGAATGATAACACAGAGGAAAAAAAAACAAAATTTATGAGAAGTAGCCAAACCAATACTTAGGGAAAAATTTATATCTGAACATCAATAAAATAGAGAAAGAACAAATTAAAAAGTCCCAGTTAAAAAAAACAAATTGGGAAGCCTGAAAATCAAGGGAGAGATTAATATAAAACTGAATGTTTAAAAGCCACTGAATTAATAAATAGAAATAAAAGCTTATTTTATTGAAAATAAAATAACACCCGGGAAGCTAGATGGCGCAGTGGATAGAGCACCAGCCCTGAAGTCAGGAGGATCGGAGCTCAAATCTGATCTCAGCCACTTAACATTCCCTAGCTGTGTGACCCTGGGCAAGTCACTTAACCTCAATTGCCTCAGCAAAAAAATAAAATAAAATAGATTAAACCATTGGTTAATTTCATTTTTTTAAAAAAAAAAAAGAAAACCAAATCACCAGCATCAAAAATGAAAAAGTGTTTATGTACTGCTTGCCAATGAAGAAGATGTTAAAGCAATTATCAGGTCCTAGTTTGCCTTATATGTCAATAAGTCGAAGGCAAAATGAATGAATATTTACAAAAACATAAATTATCCTGGTGAACAGAAGAGAAAATTGAACATTTAAGTAACTCTACCTTAGAAAAACAAATTGAACAAGCGATAAATGAGCTTCCTTTTTTTTAATGGTATTTTACTTTTCCAAATACATACAAAGGTAGTTTTCAAAATTCATCTATGCAAAACTGTGTTGCAAATTTTTCTCCCTTCTTTTCTCCCTTCTCCCTCCTCAAGATAGTAAGCAATCTGATACAGGTTAAACATGTACAATTCTTCTAAACATATTTTCATATTCGTCATGTTATGCAAGAAAAATCAGATCAAAAGAGGAAAAAAAGCCACAAGAAAGAAAAAACAAACAAAAAGGTGAAAATACTAGATTTGATCCATATTCAATCGCCATAGTTTTCTCTCTAGATGCTGATGGCATTTTCCATCCCGAATCTATTGAGATGGCTGTTTTCAACAATTTCAACAAATTCAAGGCAAAGTCCATCACAAATGATCATCACATAATAATCTTGTTAATGTATACAATGTTCTCTTGGTTCTGCTCTCTTCATTCAGCATCATTTCATGTAAGTCTTACCTGATTTTTTTGAAATCAGTCTGCTTATCATTTGTTATAGAACAATAATATTCCATTACATTCATATACCATAGCTTATTCAGCCATTCCCCAACTGATAGTCATCCACTCAATCTCCAGTTCCCAGGAGACACTGCTGGATCAAAGGGTATGCACAGTTCATAAGTGAGCTTCCTATGAAAAGGTAGCCCTAGGGAAAAACAGAGACACTAATGCATTGTTGGTGAAGTTGTGAAATGATCCAACCAACCCGGAGAGCAATTTGGAACTATGCCCAAAGGGCTATCAAACTGTGCATACCCTTTGATCCAGCAGTGTTTCCACTGGGTCTATATCCCTAAGAAATCATAAAGGAGGGGAAAGGATGCACATGTGCAAAAATGTTTGTAGCAGCTCTTTTTGTTCTAACAAAGAATTGGAAAATGAATAGATGCCCATCAATTAAGGAATAGGTGAGTAAGTTTATGGTATATCAAAGTAATGGAATAGTACTGTCCATAAAAACTGATAAGCAGGCTGATTTTAGAAAAGCCTAGAAAGATTTACACGAATTGATGCTGAGTCAAAGCAGAACCAGGAAAACATTGTACACAGTAACAGTACGATTGTGCAATGATTAACTATGATAGTCTTGGTTTCTCTTAGTGGTTCAGTGATCCAAGGCAATCCCAATAAACTTTGGATGGAAGACAACATTCACGTCCAGAGAGAGAACTATGAAGACTGAATGTAAATAAATACAAGTTAAGTTCACTTTTTTCTTCTGTTTTTGTTTCCTCTCGTGTTTCCCTTCTGTTCAGATTTTTCTCTACCAACATGATTCATACAGAAATATATAAAAAATGAATGTACACATATAACTAAAAAGAGAGAGAGAGAGAGAGAGAGAGAGAGAGAAGGAAGAAAGGAGGGAGGGAGGAAGAAAGGGAAGGAGGAAAGAAGAATCCCCAGGACCAAATGGATTCACAAGTGAATTCTACCAAACATTTAAGAAGAATAATTCCAATACCATGTAAACTAACTGCAAAAAAAAATAGGCCAAAAAAGGAGTAACACAAATATGGTTTTGATAATTAAAGCAGACAGAACAAGGACAGAAAAAGAAAACTAGAGACCAAAAGGAGATTATAGCAATACGCTAAAATCAGGTGGGCTTTATATCAGAATTGCAAGGCTGATTCAATATTAAGAAAACTATCATCATAACTATCAATAATAAAAAAGTCATATGACCATCTCAATAGATGCAGGAATTCTGCTTTTAACAAAGTATAACACTCATTCCTATTAATAATACTAAAAAGCATAATAATAGAGTGTTCCTTAAAATGATTAGTATCTATCTAAAACCATTAGCAAACATTATCTGTAATGAGGATTAATTGGAGGCCTTCCCAATTAGATAGGGAGTGAAGCAAAGATGCCCAATCTAATATAATTATTCAATATTGTACTAGAAATGTTAGCGATAGCAATAAAAAAAGAAAAAGGAATTAGAATAGACACTGAAGAAACAAAACCACTCTTTGCTTATATGATGGTATACTTAGAGAATTAACTAAAAAACTAGTTGAAACAATAAACTAGCCAAGTTGCAGAATATAAAATAAACTCACACAAATCATCAGAATTTCTATATATTGCCAACAAAGTAAGAGATAAAAAGAAATTCCATTTAAAATAACCTGGGACCTATATAAACACATTAACAAAAAACTCTTCTCACAAATAAAAACAATTGGAGACATATTAATTGCATGAGTAGGCTAAGCCAAGATGATAAAAATGACCATTCTTTCTAAATTAATGTACGATCAGTGCCATACCAATCAAACCACCAAAAATTTTAAAGAGCTAGAAAAATAATAACAAAATTCATCTGGAAGAATAAACGATCAAGAATATCAAGGAAATCAATGAAAAAAAAGTTAAGAAGGATAGCCTGGCAGTATTCACCACAATACAAAGTAGTAATCATCAAACTGCAATACAAAGTGATAATCAAGAAAATAATCTGGTACCAGGTAAAAAAATAAGAATGGTGGATCAGTGGAATAGATTAGGTACACAATACACTATAATAAGTAACCACAAAAATCTAGGGTTTGATAAACCCAAAGATCCAAACTTTCTGGACAAGAACTCACTATTTCACCAAAATTTCTGGAAAAACTGGAGATCAGTTTGGCAGAAACTAGGTATAAACTAATATCTCAGACTATATACCAAGATAAAATTAAAATGGGTACATAATTTAGACATAAAGGGTGGCATAATAAGCAAATTAGAGGAGGTGTGGAATATTTTACTTGTCACATCTATGGATAAGGGAAGAATTTATGCCCAATCAAAAGAGAGAGGATTTCAGGAAGGAAAATTTTGATTGTTATTGTTGTAATCCAGTCATTTCAATCATATCCTATTCTTCCTGACCCCATCTGGTTTTTCTTAACAAAGATACTAGAGTAGTTTGGCATTTCCTTCTCTAGCTCGTTATACAGATGAGGAAACAGATGAGGATTGGGTTGCTAAGAATATCACAGGGCCATTGGAATACTAGATGTTTTTATTATTTAGATCAAAAACTCTAAGAAGTCATGAATCAAAAAATGTTTCCTTAATATGATTTAAAAGTACATCTCTGAAATGAGTTAATGGCAAGGCAGACCAAGAAGGTGAAGAAAAGGCAGTAACTTGCCCGAACTCTCTCAAATTCCCCTTGAAACAATTTTAAATAATACCTCAAAACATATTCTGAAGCAGCAGAATCCATAAAAGGATGAAGTGAAACAATTTTCCAGCCCAAGACAACTTAGAAGGTCGTCAAAAAAAGTCTATTTGCACCAACAAACCAGAAGCAGGCCTTGCAAACAACTACATCTGCAGCAGCAGCTGCTGCTGCTTCCAGAGCTCTTAGCCCACAGACAGTTAAAGGGATTGAACAACTGGTCCAGAGATTACAGGGGTCCCTTTGCTGGTGCTGGAGGCTGGACACTGTTGTATTGCCCATACTCAGATCCAGGTCATAGTCTTGGGGAGCAGTCCCAGGAGGAAGAGAAGCACTAGCACAGCAGAATTTAGGGCAGAGGGGAGCAGGTACCCTGGTCAAAGTCCCAGGATGGAAAAGAGGGTTTGTGGTCACTCAGATTACAGCATAGGCCAGGAGAGTAGTACATAACCCCCTCCTTAGATCATACCGCCTTGAAAGAATTGAATGTCTGGATTATGTCTGAAAACAGCTGTGCAAAAAACCTTGAAGCTTGGGACTGTGCTCCTTCCACCCTGGAAATAGAGTCCCACTTGGGCATTGAGTTAAAAGTCAAGAAAGAAGCTGGAAAAATGAACAAACAGAAGAAAAATATCTGACCAGAGAAAGTTACTATGGTGACAAGGAAGATCAAAACACATATGATCAAAAGAAGCCGACAAAGTCAAAACTGCTGCCTCCAAAGCTCAAAGAAAAAATGTGAATTGTTCTCAGGCCTTAACTGAACTCAAAAAGAATTTTTAACATCAAGTAAGAGAAGTATAGGAAAACTGGGAAGAAAAATGAGAGTGATGCAGGAAAATCATGAAGAAAAGACTCAATACCTTGGTAAAGGAGGAGCAAAAAAATACTGAAGAAAATAACAACTTAAAAAACAGAACAGACCAAATAGTAAAAGAGGTACAACAATTCAATGAGAGGATTACCTTGAAAAGCAGAATTGACCAAATGGAAAAAGATATACAAAAATTCACTGAAAAGAAGAACTACTTAAAAAGTAGTTTTATAGGAGCCACCTGCTAGTGACTGCTAGGGATCAGTAGAACAGATCCCTTCATGTGAAAGGATAAGGAGACTGAGAGGCAGGTGCATTCTTTGACCTTCCCTTTTGCCTCCAATTTATTTCATTTCCAATTCACAAGCAACACCTGCATCAGTAAAGGCTGATTTGCAATTCCTTCCAGTGTGTTATGATTCACAGCTGTGGGGGCCTTCAGAGAATTGACCTGCCTCTTCACACTTAGGTGTGGTCCTTAACAAAGTAGAATTGGCCAAATGGAAAAAGGAAATACAAAAGCTCACTTTTAAAAAATAATAATTCCTAAAAGATAATGATAAATGTTGAAGGGGATGTGGTGGGACATTAAAGCATTGTTGGTGGAGTTGTGAACTGATCCAACCATTCTGGAGAGCAATTTGGAACTATGCCCAAAGGGCTACAAAGCTATGCATATCCTTTGATCCCCACTGTCCCTATTGTCCTTTCTGGACCTTCATCCCAAAAACGATCATAAAAGGGAAAGAGGACCCACATGTACAAAAGTGTTTGTAGCTGCCCTTTTTGTAGTGGCAAGAAATTGGAAATCAAGTGCATGTCCATCAATGGGGGAATGGCTAAATAAATTATGGTATATGAATATTATGGAATATTATTGTTCTATAAGAAATGATGAACAAGCTGATTTTAGAAAGGCCTGGAAAGGGGCAGCTAGGTGATGCAATGAATAGAGCATGAGTACTAAAGTCAGGAGGACCTGAGTTCAAATCTGGCCTCAAGCACTTAACACTTCCTGGCTGTATGACCCTGGGCAAATCACTTAACCCCAATTGTCTCAGAAAAAAAAAAAAAGGCCTGGAAAGATTTACATAAACTGATTCTGAGTGAAGTGGGCAATATTAGGACAATGAACACAGTAACAGCAAATGTGATGATCTGCTAGGATAGACTGAGCTCTTCTCAGCAATGTGTTGATCCACGACAATTCTAATAGACTTGGGATAGAAAGTGTCATTCACATGCAGAAAGATAACTATATTATTATTTTTTTTTTTTTTGCTGAGGCAATTGGGGTTAAGTGACTTGCCCAGAGTCACACAGCTAGGACATGTTAAGTGTCTGAGGCCAGATTTGAACTCAGGTCCTCCTGACTTAAGGGCTGGTGCTCTACCCACTGCACCAGCTAGCTGACCCAAGAGATCTATATTATAAAAGCAGAGGATATCCCAGAAGGCAAAGGAGCCAGGATTACAACCAAGAATCATCTAGCAAGCAAAACTGAAAATAATCCTGGAAGTTCAATGAAATAGAAGGCTTTCAAGCATTCCTGATGAAAAGACCAGAACTGAATAGAAATTTTGACTTTCAACTTTACAACTCAAGAGAAGCATAAAAAGGTAAACGGGAAAGAGAAATCATAAAAGTTTCAGTAAGGTCGAACAGTTTACATTTCTATATGAGAAAACAATACATGTAATTCCTAAAAAAAAAAAACTCTCTTATTATGAGGGCAGTTAGAAGTGTGTGTGTGTATGAGTGTATACACACATATATATGGAGCACATATATGGGTTTTTGGGGCTGTTTTTTGCTGAGGCAATTGGGGTTAAGTGACTTGCCCAGGGTCACACAGCTAATAAGTGTTATGTGTTTGAAGCTAGATTTGAGCTCAGTTCTTCCTGAGGAATATATATATAAAAGAGGCACAAAAGAACTTTTACATTGACTCTTGTTGGAATTGGCTCCAAGGGAATAACATACACACTCAGTTGGGTACAGAAATTTATCTTATCCTATGGGAAAGTAGGAAGGAAACAGGATAAAAGAAGGGGAGGAGGTAACAAAGGAAGGCAGATAGGGAAAGATAAAAGATAGAAACAAAACATTTTGGAGAATGGACAGAGTGAAAGGAGAGAGAGAATAGGATAAATTAGGGCAGGGAGAATAGAATGAAGGAAATTATACAGTAAGTAATCATAACTGAAAAAAAAGTATAGCAAGTTTTTGTGATAAAGACCTCATTTCTCAATATATAGAGAACTAAGACAAATTTATAAAAATAAGACTTATTCCCTAATTAACAAAAGGTCAAAGGATATGAATAGACAGCTTTCAAAGTAATCAAAACTACCTATAACGATATAAAAATGCTCTAAAGTACTAGTGATTAGAGAAATGCAAATTAAGACAACTCTGAGGTACCACTACACAACTCGCAGATTGAATGAGATGACAGGAAAAGATAATGATAAATGTTGAAGGGGATGTGGGAGAACTGGAACATTAATACATAGTTGATGGAGTTGTGAACGGATCCAACCATTCTGGAGAGCAATCTGGAACTATGCCCATAGGGCTATAAAACTGTGCATAGCCTTTGATCCAGCAGTATCTCTACTGAGCCTGTATCCTAAAGAGATCATAAAAAAGGGAAAAGGACCCACATGTGCAGAAATGTTTGTGGCAGCCCTTTTTGTAGTGGCAAGAAACTGGAAACTGAGTGGATGCCCATCAATTGGAGAATGGCTGAATAAGTTATGGTATATGAATGTTATGGAATATTATTGTTCAATAAGAAACTATCAGCAGGACAATTTCAAAGAGACCTGGAGAGACTTACAGGAACTGATGCTGAGTGAAGTGAGTAAAACCAAGAGAACATTGTACACAGCAACAACAATATTATACAATGACCAACACTCATGGACTTGGCTCTTTTCAACAATGTGGTGATTCAGGCCAATTCCAACAGATTTGTGATGGAGAGAGCTATCTACACCTAGAGAGAGGACTGTGAGAACTGAATGAAAAATATTTTCACCTTTTTTGTTCTTGTTTGGTTTTTTTTATTTCTTTCTCATTTTCTTTCCTTTTTTATCTGATTTTTCTTCTGCAGCATGATTGTGGAAATATGTATAGAGGAATTGCACATATTTAACATATATTGGATTGTTTGTTAACGTCTAGGAGAGGGTTAAGGGGAAGGGAGGGAGAAAAAAATTTGGAACACAAGGTTTTGCAAGGGGGATTGTTGAAAACTATCTTTGTATATATTCTGAAAATAAAAAGCTATTGTAAAAAGAAAATCAGTGGTAAAAGAAATGCAAATTACAACAATTCTGAGCTATCACTCCATACCTATCAAAGTGAATAATATGACAGGAAAAAAATGACAAATGTTGGCGGGGATATAGAAAAACTGAGACATTAATGCATTGTTGCTGAAGTTGTATATTGATTCAACCATTCTGGAGAGCAGTGTGGTTATAAAAACCACATATACTCTTTTGACTAAGCAATACTACCACTAGATTTATATCTCAAAGAGATTTCTTTTTTTAAAAGGGGGAAAAGGGAAAAAAATCTATACACACAAAAATATTTATAGCAACTTGATAATTTATATTTATTATTTTTATTATTTATTAATATATATTTATCAAAATATTTATAGGGATCAATTGGTGAATGGCTGAACAAGTCATATATGATTAACTGTTGTGCTATAAGAAATGAAAAGCAAGATGCTTTTTTATTAAAGCTTTTTATTTTCAAAATATATGCATGGATAATTTTTCAACTTTAACCTTTGCAAAACCTTGTGTTTTACATTTTTGCCTCCCTTCCTCCCCACCCCTGCCCCTAGATGGCAAGTGATCCAATATATACTAAAAATGTCTAAAAAATATATGTTAAATCCAATGTATGCATACATATTTATACAATTATTCTGCTGCACAAAAAAAAACATATCAAAAAGGGAAAAAATGAGAAATAAAATAAACTGAAAGCAAACAACACCAAAAAGAGTGAAAATACTATGTTGTGATCCACACTCAGTTCCCACAGTCCTCTCTCTGGGTATAAATGGCTCTCTTCATCACAAGATTATTGGAACTGGTCTGGATCATCTCATTGTTGAAGAGCCCCATCCATCAGAATTTATCTTTGTAAAATCTACTTGTTGCCGTATACAAAGATTTCCTGGTTCTGCTCATTTCGCTTAGCATCAGTTCATGTAAGTCTCTCCAGGTCCCTCTGTAATCATCCAAGCAGGATGCTATTTAAAAAATAAATAAATAAACCTGGAAAGCCAAAATGAGCAGAACCAGGAGAACATTGTACACAGTAACAGCAATACTGTATGATGATCAACTGGAAATAACTTAGCTATTCTTAGCAAACAATGATTCAAGATAATTCTGAAGGAGTCATGATGAAAAATGCTATCTACCACCAGAAAAAGAACTGGCCGAGTCTAAATGCAGTTTCTACTTTAATTTTCTTCGGTTTGGATTTGGTTTTATTTGGTCTGTGTTTTCTTTCACAATCTGATTATGTTTTGTATGATTGCACATTTATAAGTTATAGAAAATTACTTGATTGGGGAAGGGGGAGGGCAGAGACTGAGAGGGAGAGAATTTAGAACACAAATTTTAATATAACAAAGGTTAATTGTTTTTACATATAATTGAGGGGAAAATAAAACATTAAACCATTATTTAAAAAAGAAATGAGTTAATCATACATAATTCAACTCACCAAAGTTATTAAAAGACTGCTAAATGCAGAGTGTTGTAACTTCTTCACACTAGAAGCTCTTACATTAAAAACAGGTTTAGCACCCTGCAGACCTTAATTGCATTTTAGTATTCAATTCCACAAATGGAGCATCTTTCCTCCACTATTCCCCTACTGCTGAATTTCAAGCTGTGTAACAGCCTCAGAAACCCTGACCACAACTCCCTGGTGTGGGATAAGACTTTCAGGGTGCGATCCCAACCATGGAGTTCCTGGTGAAAGGACAGGATTATTTTTGCTTCCTATGCTGTGTACTGTCCAACTGTTCTCCAGAGAGGTCCACCTCCATAACAGACGGTACCTGCTTCTCCACAGTCCTGCCAGCACGGAGCTTCGTTTCTTCTGATAGTTTTGCCAGTTTGATGTGTAAAGGGGTACAGGTCTGAGGGTTGGGGGCACACATCACTTTATGTTTCTTTGATTATTGAATTTCAACATTGTTGAATCTGATATTTCCTCTCTTGAAAAAAAATGTTCATACCTCTTGATATAATAAATAAATCTGATCCTGCCATCTAGGGAAGGGGTGGGGAGTAAGGGGGAAAAGTTTATAACAGAAAGCTTTGTAAGGGTTAATGTTTAGGAATTACCCATACATATGTTTTGCAAATAAAAAGTATTAATAAATAGAAAAAATAAGTATACCATCAAAAAACAAACAAACAAAAATAATAATAATAATAAATAAATCTGGAGTGACCTTAACACTGAGGTTTAGGAAAAGGTAGAACCAGAAAAAAGAAGGACGCCCTGACTGTGACCACAGGAAGAAGAAGAAATGAGAACGAACAGAGAAAACTCCAATGAGGCCTAAAGGGAAACTTGAAATAGGGTTGCGATCCTTCATGCATTTAAATTAACAGTATCGCTTAAGTGAATTTAGTTGTCCACCTTGGTGCTCAATTGTAATAAAGATTTAAAGCAAGTCTATTCACTTTTCCCAATCCCATTTCAAATATTGGAAATACAACACCCAATCCAATGCACTCATTTATTCAGTGAGCATTTAGTAAGTGTCTGCTGTAATCCAGAGACTGTGCTGGGAACTGACGGTTCAATCGGAAAACAAAACAGCCTTGCTGTCAGGAGGTTTCTGTTCTGTTGATTCACTCTGTGGATTGGTGACTCCCCAGCTCCAACCCCCTAGGATGGTTTTGGTTCGGGCCTTCCTTGCAATCCCCAGCATTTAGCACACAGTGCCTGGCACAAGGAAGGCCCTTGAAAAGCGCTCGCTGATTTGACCTGACAGGGGCCCAGGCTGGATCCACAGCCTTCTCACCCTGGGGGTGTCTCTGTCCTGGGACCTTCTCTCTCTTGATCGGGGACTACCATTTCAAGAGGGGATGCTGGCCACAGTTGCTTCATCCCAGCTCCACTCTTCACTCTCCAGATTTCTCCACTTCCTCACCAACCTTCTAGCCCAAAGGGCAGACTTTCCTTTTTAGGTGCTCTCATTATAAGCTCCTTGAGGGAAAGTTTGCCTTTTTTTTTTTACTTCCACATGGCTAGAGAGGGGGCAAGGAAGGAGAAAGTGAGGGGCAGCCCACCATCCCTAGATCTGAAAAATCCTGCAAAAATTTTGGCCCTCTCTTCATAATAGAAAAATCTGCATTATTATGGAATTAAAAGAGAAAATATGATTGGATTACTTATCATCTAGGGGAAGGGATGAGGGAAAGGGAGGGAAATTAGAACACAAGGATAATGTTGAAAAATTATCCTTGCATAGGTTTTGAAAATAAAAAACTTTAATTTAAAAAAGGCAAAATGTGCTGATTAAATGGACATTGGGAACGAGTTATTAGAATAAAAGAGACTTGATTTTAATATTGAAAAATTTTTAAAGAGAAAATAAGAGTTTTGTGCAAAGTTATGCTTATATTTTATGCGTTTCTGAATTTCTAAACTTTTTCCGTCATCCCAGACGGAGCCCTTGTGAAGTGTCCCACTTAATTTCTTAGGCCGCCCTGCCCTAGGATATAACAAAATCCCAATGGGAGAAATGGGGATGTGGAAGTGGTAACTGTATCTGTATCCCTGCTCCCAGGAAATGGTGAGCGCATGCTTTGTGTCTCTACTGAAGGGAAACAACTAGTTACAAAGTAAATGCAAAGCCACTGGGGTGGGGTGCGGGAGACAAGCCCTCAGCCCAACACAGCAAGGACGCTACCATCCAGACAAGCAGTGTTTCGTCTCCCGCCTCTCTGCCTTTGCAGAGGCCGTCCGCCCCTTTCCCCCTAGGGGGGGCCCTCCCCACCCCGACGGCTCTCCCCCAACACTCAGCTTGCATTCCCTTTAGCCCGTTCTGAGCTCCCTCCCAAAAGGAGGCCCGTGCTGCTGAGGCTGGCCAGAAGGAAGGGAGGACTTTGCATTGGATTCTAGGGGTAAGAGGGAGTCACTGAAGTTTCTTGAGAGGGAGTGACACTGCCAGACTTTAGAAGAAAGGCGATTTTTGGCCCTGTGCTGAGAGCATGGGGACCAAGAGGCCTGTTAGGGGGTGATGTCAGAGCACAGGTGAGGACAGCGGGAGGGGGGCTGGAGGTGTGCAGGAGGGAGGGGCCCCCAGGTGGTACCCAACTAGAAGAGAGGGATGAGGGAGAGCAGAGGGTAAAGTTATGAGGACCCCAAAGTGGGCAGCTTGGTTGCTTGGGAGGTGGGGGTGCCCCACCCAGAAGGGGGGGGTTAGGCAGCTTTTAGGAAGAAGCCCTTGAGCTCTGATCCAGACAAGGGGAGTTTCACCTGCCAACAGGACACCCAGCAAAAGGGATGAGGAGCCGCCAGATGGGGGGGAGGGGGGAAGAAGCCTCTGAGAGGCCTTCCCCCACCAAGGTTCTGCCCTTCCTTCCTCGGAACCCCTGGGAAGCAGTTTCCCCCAAATCTCAAGATGGCTTCCCCATGGGGTCCCCATCTTTCCGGCTCCCCTGCATTAGGAGAAGCGGGTCCACACCAGCAGCCCTCATCTTAAAGGCAAATTTCCTTTTCCCTTGACTCTGGCTCCATTCTGACCTGCCAAGAGCCTTCCAGATCCTGTCTCTGAACTGTCTCCTGTTTATCTTTCCCTGACCACACCGGGTCCTCCTTGCAGTGTCGGCTCCTTGAGGGCAGCTCCCCTCACACACGTGGAGGAGGACACGGCCGTGCTCTGCTCGGGGCTGGGAGGGGAGGACGAGGGGCAGGAAAACTTCCTCCCCACATTAAAGGCCTGGGACCCTGACACATCATGGGATCACTGACTGAGGCTTTGAACTACAGAAGAAAAGAATCCATTCATAGAGGCCAGGCACATGGGAGCAGCCCGGCCTCATGCTCATGCCTGGTCTCAGCTATCTGCTGCCCCTTGACTCCCAGAAGGAGGCCTCCCAGAGGGGCCTAATAGGGGCTGGGGGGGGCTCCCAGAGGGGCCTGATGGGGGCGGGGGGGCTCCCAGAGGGGCCCGATGGGGGCCAGGGGGTTTCTAGAGGGGCCTGATGGGGGCTGGGTCGACAACTTCCCCAAAAAGTGCCACAGCCAGATATGTAGCAAATAAGTCACCATGTACCCAGCCAAGCAGTAGGAGGCTCAGTGGCAGAGTTCTAAACCTGGAGTTGGGAAGACCCTCGTTCAAATCCAGCCTCAGACCCTCACAAGCTGCCTGAGCAAGTCACTGCACTGTTTGCCTCAGTTTCCCCAACTATAAAAGGGGGGGATAAGAATAACGCTGTCATTCCAGGATTGTTGTGAGGATCAAAAGAAATACTAATTGTTTAAAAAAAAAAAAAAAGTGCCTAGCACAGTGTCTGGCGTGTAAGCGGTGCTCCGTAAGTGCTCCTCTGCTGGCCCCCCATGTTGGGGCCCCTCTGGCCACAGCCCCACAATCATTTCCCCAGTTCCCCTGTTCTAATCATGCACTACCAGCAGCTTTGAGAATGGGAGTGTGGGGAAAGCTGTGCACACTTGATTAACACTCTTAATCCACTCGATTACTTTCCACAAGACGGCAGGGCTCCCGAGGACACCCTTCCCCGTCCTGCCTCCCTCCGGGCCCTTGTCCCTCCTGCCCCCCAGGAACAGTGAGAGGATGGAGGCCAAGGTAAGAAGGAGCCCGGCCAGAATTCAGGCCGCACGGGCAGGCTGCCCCAGTTCCGTCACTGCCGCTCCAGGAGGGAGGCTGATTTGTTAGGGTCTGCGGCAGCTTTTGTTTAAGTACTCCTCTGTTCCCTCTACTTGTCATTCAGAAGGACCATGCCTCAGACATTCGCGGCTTCCCTCTCTTGCAAAGAAAGAAGCCAAGTTCAGCTGCTCAGCGTCTGGGGCCCCAGAGACACATGGCACCCCACATCAGCGCCCCGGCCAGCACTCTCCACGGACAAAGGCTCGAAGCCTCCAGCTGCAAAGCTCCCACACAAAGGCTCCCTGTGCTCCCCAAGCACCCCGCCCCCAGCCCCAAATGGGCCTGCGCAGAGCTCCAAGCTGGGAGGAAGCCCCACAGACCCCGGCAATCAGGGGTCAGGGAGAACAAAGCTCAGAACAGATGAGGAAGCATCCGAGCCCGCCAAAGAAGGACAGGAAATCGAGCCCTGCTACACTGCCAAGAACAAAGGCATCATTGGGAAAGGAGCTAGGGGCTCCGGGCGGGAGGGTGCCGGGATCCCCTGCTACAGCTCCCATGGCCCCTGGCCCAGCCTCATGGCAGACGCGTCACCCCATGGACACAGCAGGATCACTGGGCCCTCTGACCTGGGCCCCCATTTCCAGCTAGGCCCATCCCACAGGACTGAGCAGCCCCGTTCTCCTTGCAGCTGCCCCCCCAGGGTGGGCGCCACATGCGGGCTGCCCCTTTGCCACACAGATGGCAGCCCAGCTGCCCCAAAGCCACCAGACCAAAGGGCAGAGGGAAGGACAGTGAGGGGCACAGAAGGCCAAGGACCCAGCAGGCCCTGAGGGAAGACTCATTAAGGGGGGGAGGGGAGGCAGAGGGGGAACAAAGCAATGGGGAGAGAAGGGACTCGATGGGGACACTGATTCTAGAATAAATCACACCTTATTTGTCCAGCCTCTGACTCTGAATGATCATCCATCACCCATTCTAAATAGCAAATCGGCTGATTAACCCAGGTTCACAGGTCGTCCACTCCCTGAGCCTCCTTTGGCCCCTCCGCTCCCTGGGCCCAGTGCAAGGACTTCCTCCCTCTCCTACAAGGTGGCAGGAACCGCTAAGAAAAACCAAAAAAAAAAAAAAAAAAAAAAACCCAAGCGAGGAGAAAGCTCCGGACTCTCAAGGAAAAGGAAGGGCTGCAAGTTTTCCTGATGATGGGCCAGGCATTAACCCTGTGGAGTCACTGCCCTTCACCAGGGCTATGGGCCAGGCAGCCTCTTCTGCTGGGCCACAGGTCAGGAGGGGCCTCTGGGTCCCCAGGCCAGGGCCAAGGAGGGGGAGGATGGTGCTGGGGTCACAGAGCCATTCTAATCCTGCCCCTAGCCTCAGTAGTCTAGATCAGAGCTGCCTTAACTTTTCCCACTCGCGACCCCTTTTCACCTGGGAAATGTTTAGGTGACCCTGGGTAGACAAATCAAATATTTGCTGATGATCAATCATAACTTTCCAACCCTCACATTCAGTTACAAAACCCTACCTGGGGCTGCAAACCCCATTTCAAAAGCTGGGCCTGTTGGCTTTAAGCAAGCTGCTGGGCCTCCCTTGGCCTCAGTTTACCCATTTATACAATGAAAAGCCTCTGATTCCCCAGTTCTCCCTCTGTGATCCTATGATTCTGTGACCTTGGGCCAAAGTGAGGATGGGGGGAGGGTTTGGATGTCCCCAAGTCAGGGGCTCCTTCCAGTTCTGCATCAAAGTCTCTTAGCTTAGGCAAGTGACTCACTCTCCAGCCCTCAGCTTCCTCCTCTGTAAGACGAGGGGGAGAGGAGGGCTGAACCCAGAGACCTCTGGAGGCCATTCCTGATCTCACTCATCCCAGGAGCCTACGAAGGCTCTAGAGGAAGCCTCCACCAACAAGAACGGACCCCGACCAGCAGAAGCCAATGCTGGGGGGCTCACAAAGAACCAGCTTCCTAAGGATGAGCCACGGTGGCCGGCCTTGAGGGGAGCTGTGAGCCAGGGACCATCCTGGGGCTCAGCAGGGCCCCTCGCTGGTACTTACTGGGGTCTTCCCATCGGAGGAGGTGCAGCTTCCAGGCGGCATAGTACATGAAACCCAGCACCAGGCAGAGGCACAGGGTGAGCAGCAGGTTCCGGACGAGCACCACAAGGCCCATCTTCATTGGCTACATGACCTACAAGAGAGCAGATGGATGGGGTTTTAGGAGGTGGGCACCAGGACTCACCAGACCACTCTCCATAGACATGTGGGGCAGGAAGAAGCACCCTAGACACGAGCTAGGGCCAAGGCTGGTACAAGAGCAGTGCATCTGGAGTCCCTTCCTCTCTGATATGGGGGAGAGGGAACGGGAGAAGGAGAAAGTCAATCAATCAATTATAATAACTCTCAGACAGCCACCTCCCAGGTTGTTAAGAAGAAGGGCATTAGGAAAGATCTACTTCAAGGAGTCAGATGGTGGAGTTAGCAGTAAATCTCCATAGCTCTCCCATATTCACCTGCAAACAACCATAAAACAGAAACCTAAAACAAATTCTGGAACAACAGAATCAGCAAAAAGACAGGGAGAAACAATCTTAGCTCAAAAAACTTGGAATATCCACAAGAAAGGTCTATCTCACTGAGGCAAAAGGGGAACGCAGTTCAGGACGGGAAGCATCCCAGTAAGCCAGCAGCAAGCCAGGAGGAGATCCGGAGCCCAGTGCAGTGGAGCAGGCAAATCCCAATATCAGGACCCCCAACAGTTCCTCAGCATAGGGGAATGGGCAGACTCCAGCTCCAAGTACCCCCACATGCTTCAGCATAACCCTAGCCAAACAGCCGACCTCCAGCATTTGCTTCAGTATAATCTCAAGGAAATCCAGAAACACCCCCACAGCCTCAGCACATGCCAGATATCCGAACTAGGACCCTGGCTCAACACCAGGTAAGTTGCAAGACTCCAGTAGAGCCAGCCACCCTCTACCCTTTCCTTCTCAGACTCCCATGAGTCTCAGGACAACTTCAGTGGAGCACAAGATAAATAGCCAGGGCCTATAACTCCTGGCACAAAAAGCTTGAGACAGTGCCCCTTCTACCTCAGAAGCAGAGCTCAAATTTAAAAGAAAATAAAAAGGCCAAAAAAGATGAGAAAAAAAGCAATAAAAAAAAATCTGACCATAAAAAGTTATTATGGTGAAGACCAAGACACAACTCATAAGAAGATAACAATGTCAAAACACCTATGCGCAAAATCCCAAAGAAAAACAGGAAGTGGTCTCAAGCCCAGAAAGAACTCATGGAAGAGCTCAAAAAGGAGTTTAAAAAGCATCTAGGAGAGATAAAAGAAAAATTGGGAGAAGAAATGAGAGTGATACAAGAGAATTATGGGGGAAAAAAAGAGTCAGCAGCTTGGAAAAAGAAAACTGCTTAAAAAGAAGAACTGACCAAATAAAAAAAGAAATTCAAAAATCTACTGAAAAAAAAAACAAATCCTTAAAGAGTATAACTGGCCAAATGGAGAAGTACAAAAGCTAAATAACAAAAACAACTCCTTAAAAGTTAGAATTAGGCAAATGTAAGCTTATAGGTATAAGGCCACTCCAAGAGACATCAAAAACCAAACAAATTATAAAAAAAAAAAATTAAATACAAGAAAATGTAAAATATCCTCCTGAAAAAACAACTGACCTGGAAAATAGATCCAGGAGAGAGTGTGTCAGAACCAATGGACTACCTGAAAGCCATAATCCAAAAGAGGACCTGGACAGCATCTTTCAAAAAATTATCAAGGAACACTGCCCAGACATTCTGGAACCAGAAGACAAAATATGCATTGAGAAAATCTATCCATCATTCTAGGAAAAAGATCCCAAAATAAAAACTCCAAAAAACATTATGGCCATATTAAAGAACTATTGGGTCAAAGAAAAAATACTGCAAGCGGCCAGAAAGAAATAACTCAAATATCAGGGAACCACAATCAGGATTACACAGGATTTAGCAGCTGCAACATTAAAAGACCGGAGGTCATGGAACATAATAATCTAGAAGACAAAGGAGCTAGAACTACAACCAAGAATCACCTAGTTAGTGAAATTAAGCAAAATTCTTCATGGGAAAAAAAGGGTCATTCAGTGAAATAGAAGAATTTCATACTTTCATAAAGAGAAGACCTGACAAAAGATATAAACAGACAATTTTCAGATGAAGAAATTGAAACTATTTCTAGTCAAATGAAAAGGTGCTCCAAATCACTATTGATCAGAGAAATGCAAATTAAGACAACTCTGAGATACCACTACACACCTGTCAGACTGGCTAAAATGACAGGAAAAGATAATGAAGAATGTTGGAGGGGATGTGGGAAAACTGGGACACTGATACATTGTTGGTGGAACTGTGAACGGATCTAACCATTCTGGAGAACAATCTGGAACTATGCTCAAAGAGTTATAAAACTGTGCATACCCTTTGACCCAGCAGTGTTTCTATTGGGCTTATATCCCAAAGAGATCTTAAAGGAAGGAAAGGGACCCACATGTGCTAAAATGTTTGTGGCAGCCCTTTTTGTAGTGGCTAGGAACTGGAAACTGAATGAATGCCCATCCATTGGAGAGTGGCTGAATAAATTATGGTATATGAATATTATGGAATATTATTGTTCTGTAAGAAATGACCAGCAGGATGATTTCAGAGAGGCCTGGAGAGACTTGCATGAACTGATGCTGAGTGAAATGAGCAGAACCAGGAGATCATTGTACACAGCAACAATAAGACTATGTGATTATCAATGCTGAGGAACATGGCTCTCTTCAACAATGAAGTGATTTAAACCAGTTCCTATTGTTCAGCGATGAAGATAGTCATATACATCCAGAGAGAGGCCTGAGGGAATTGAGTGTGAACCACAACACAGCATTTTAACGCTTTCTGTGAGTATTTGCTTGCATTTTGTTTTTCTTCTTAGGTTGGTTTTTTTTTTTCTCTTTCTAGATCCGATTTTTCTTGTGTAGTAAGATAACTATAGATATGTATACATATATTGGATTTGTCATATAATTTCACATATTTAACATGTATTAGACTACCTGTCATTTGGGGTGGGGTGGGGGAAAGGAGGGGAAAAATTTGGAACAAAAAAAAATTTTTTGCAAAGGTCAATGCAGAAAAATCACTCATATGTTCTGTAAATAAAAAGCTTTAATTAAAAAAAGAGAAAGAGAAAAGACCAGAATTGAACAGAAAGTTTGATCTCCAATATAAAGACCCAAGAGAAGCCAAAAAAGAAGGGGGGAAAGAAAACACACAGGATTCAATGAAGCTGAACTATTTACATCACCACATGGGAAGATGATACTTATAATTCCTATAAACTGTACAGCTAAAAGGAATATATATAAACAGGGGGTAGAGGCATATGAATTTGAGGAAATGATATTAAAAATACAAATTAAAACAGTTCTGAGGTGCCAACTCATGCCTATCAGATTGGCTAATATGACAAAAAAAAGGAAAATGACAAATGTTGGACAGGATATGGAAAAACTGGGATATTAATGCATTATTGTCGGAGTTGTGAAATGATCCAACTATTCTGGAGAATGATTTGGAACTATATTCAAAGGGAAACGAAACTGTGCATACCCTTTGATCCAACAATACCACTACTAAGTCTGTATCCCAAAGAGATCATAAAAAAGGAAAAGGGACATAAATGTGTAAAAATATTCAAAAGAGCTCTTTTTGTAGAGGCAAAACATCGACAATTGAGGGGCTGCATAGCAATTGAGCAATGGCTGAATGAGTTGTGGTAGATGAATATAATATTGAATTAATATACACATTATACTATAACATGAATATAATATTGAATAATGAATATGTAATATGAATATAATATATAGTATATTGTGCAATAAGAAATAATGAACAGACAGATTTCAGACAAACGTGGAAAGTCTTGTATGAACTGATGCAAAGTAAAATGAGCAGAACTAGGAAATAATTGTATAAAATATCAGCAATATTGTGTGATGATCAACTACAAATGACTCAGCTCATCAGCAGCACAGTGATCCAAGACACACACAAAAGACTTACAAAGGAAAATGCTATGTACATCTAGATAAAAAAAAGTCTGGATGCAGATTGAAACATACTTTTTTCACAATTCTTTTTTGTTTTGTTTTGTTTTCCTTTTGCTGTTTCTTCTTTCACTACTATGACTAATATGGAAATATGTTCTACATGATAATACATGTATAACCTATATCAAATTATCAACTATTTTACGAAGAAGAGGGGAGGGAGAAAAATTTGGAACTCAAAATACTGTAAAAAACGAATGCTAAAAATTGTCTTGACATGTAACAGGGGGAAAATAAACTACTTTTTTTTTAAAAGGCTTTTGTGTCATCAAAAAACATCAGAGGTCACTCTCAACCTCCAGGGTGGCAGCTGAGTGAAGAGAAGGAGCACGTACAAGAGACACTGTGAAGTCAGAAATGCAAGGACTGAAGAACTGATTCAATCTGGGAGATGAGTGAGAGTGAGGTGTGAGAATGACTCCAAGGGCGGGAGCCTCGGGGACTGAGAGGATGGCGGTACCCTCCAAAGTCATGGAGGAGTTAGGAAGAAGGGAGGGGGGGATATGGATACAGTTTTTGACACGCTGAGTTCAAAATGTCTATGAATCATTCAGTTCAGATGTTCAAAAGACAGAGCTACAAGACTGGAGGTCAGCATCAGAGGCGTTAGGGCTGGAGAAGTAGATCTGAGAAGTATCATTTAAAAGATGAAGGTGAACCCCTGGGAGCTGATCGGATCACCAAGTGAAACAGAACAGAGGGAAAACAGAAGAACGTTCGAGACAGAGCCCTGAGGAGTGCCCCCAGAATGACTTGAATGATGGCACAGCAAAGGAGACGGAGAAGGAGCAGTCAGATAGGGAGGAGGAAAACCAAGAAAGGGCAGGGTCAAAAAACCAAAAGGATGATCAACAGTGTCAAAAAAAACTGCAGAGAGCACAAGAGATGTGAGGACTGATGCAAGTCCATCAAATTTGGCATGGAAGAAATTACTGGATACATATAAAATAGTAGTAGGGGTAGTAATAATAAAATAATAATAACAGCTAACATTATATAGTACTTACTGGGTACCAGGCACTGTGCTAAGTGCTTTACAATGATCTCATGTGATCCTCTTGACAACCCTACAAGGTAGGGGCTATTATTATTATGCCCATCTTACAGATGAGACAATTGAAGCAGTGTGTAAATGACTTGCCCAGGCTCACATAGCTGATATCTTGAGGCAGGATTTGAAGCCAGAACTTCCTGACTCCAGGTTTGGCACTCTACCCACTGAACCACCTCTTTCCTCTTGCTAGAGATAACCTAGAGCTAGACCAATGCTCTGGTCTGTCACGTTATCATCCTGTATTTATCCTGCTGCCAGCCCTGGCTTCCACGCTCCATACATTTCTTTTAAAAATCTCTGTGCGTCCTTGTCAGTCTCTAGACAATTCCCATTTTTCTTTCCTGCTGAAACTGTTTTACCTTTGCGTCTCCAGAATTTTATTCCTGAGCATCTCCATCCCTCCTGGACTGGCTTCCTCTTTGGAAATTCAGTCTGTGAGATATGACCTGTCCTTACTTGCACTCTTTGAAATAGGCTCTTCTAAAATCTAGAATGCGATGTCAGCTTCTTCCCAGCTTTTCTCTCCTTCTCGGTCATAAGCTCTGGGAATTTCCTGGATTTCCTCTTCAGAGTTCGGAGTCCTGGGCTCTCTCCATCGGAGAGATGTGGGCGAGGGGGTGTTGATGTTTTGATTTGCCCTCCCAGGCTGCCTCCTGTCTCTCTCAGGATGCCCCGCTGCTCCAGCCACCTGGGCCCGCCTGCTTGGTGGCTTGATGGTGATGGTTAGTTCCTTTTCCACAGGACACACTTCCCTGGTGATGGTGCTGAGGGCAGGGCTGGAAGCAGGACGGATGGTCTGGGGGTCCCGCCACTTCTTGGGCCAATCTGCCTCTTGGTGGCACTTATCAGGGGCACTCCATCACCACCATTCCTATGTAGCCCAGGTAAGAAGAGCACCTTCACTGACTTCATTTCCTAAATCTGCTGTCTTCCTCCACATCCCTCACCTGTGACAAGTAGTGATTTAAAAAATAAAAAAAAGGTACACCTGCGCTCCTAGCCTCTTGTCGTCCGAGAGAGTCCAGCTGTGGCAAGGCTTCCGAGGTTCCTTCGGGAAGGGCACGCGGGGGCATGAGAGCCCCCAGCAGTGGTGCCTGAGCCTTCTGGGCAACGCAGGGATGTGGGAGAGAGTGTCGTGGAAGTCCAGGAGCAGGACAAAGATCAGGGCAACCGGCAATGGCCCAGGAGACAGTGGATGACCTTGGCATTTTCAATGTCTGTCCAAGCTCCACAGCGCCTGCCCCAACCACCTTCATAGATGTTGCAACAAACTGTCCTCATGTGCCCTTTCCATTGGGGGGGGGGTTTCACATGCTTGGGGCAGACACTCCCTAACTCGCTGCTGGTTTCCAAGCTTGGCGCTTCCCCTCAGCCTGGGTTAGCCCAGAGCTTACTGGGGTGTGGCTGTGCTCCTGCTACAGGTTCCTGGAGCCCCAGGTGAGAGCTGGGTCAATCAGGCAGCTATCCACCCAAGGTGAGCTCAGCAAACCTCTCCCCCCACCAGGGGCTAATCCTCCTGGATACCTCTGCCAGGTGAAGTAGTATAGAGGAAGAAGGCCCAGGCCAGAACCCTGACGCACACCAAATGTTAGCAGGTATGATCTGGAGGAGGATCCAGCAAAGGAAATGGAGAAGGAGCCGTCAGAGAGGTAGAAGGAGAAATTGGGGAGGGGGGTCCTTGAAAACCTAGAGAGGAGAGTATCGAGAAGAGGATGATCCACCGTGTCAGAGGCAGCAGAGTAGTTTAGGAGAAGGAGGATGGAGAAAAGGTCACTGGATCTGGCAGCTCACAGAGCCGTGGTGACCTTTGATGAGATCAGAGGCTGGGCTGTAAGGGGTTAAGACAGTGACAGGAGAAAGAGAAAGATCCTTTTCAGGAACAGCCCCAAAGGGCAGAAGAGACAGGGATGCTTAATAAATGTTTGCTGACTGACCGCTGACAGCCCATGTCCCCACCACCTGCCTCCTTCTGAACCTTGTCTCATCCCTCCACTCCCTCCCCAGCCATCATCACCCCTATTTACCCCGCCCAGTGTCCCTATCATTTCAGAACCCACTTGGGGCTGTCTCCCTTGGGCCCCCTCACCCAGTCCAGGCTGCCCAGAAGCCACCCCCCCCTCCACTACACAGATCATCTGGCTTGACTGAGATGGAAGTCTTCTAATGAAACTGAGGGGGCCACCAGCCTTGCCCTGTCTCCATGCCCTGCAGACCCCTGGCACTGCCATCCGACCTCCTAATGACCAGTAGCTTTGTCTTCAGCCTCAGAGTAGGAGCTCTTGAGGACACTTGGGACCTAATGAACCCTTAATTGATGTTTTTTCTTTCATTCATTCATTTGCTGCCCTTGCCATCCCACATTTAAACCCTTACCACCTCTACCCATCTCTCAGGCTCTGGCAGTCTTACTGCCCCCAGCCTGGTCCCTGGCTGTTGCTCGCTGCTTCCCTTACCCCGGTCCCACTCCTTGGGTGACCCATGCCCCTTCTCAGCCGACCCTCTCTGCAGAGGCCTGGGAAACTGAGGACATCATCACGGGGCTGGATGACTCCTCACCTCAGGGGCATTCTCTCCTACTCCCCTTTTCCAACCAGTGTCAAGTCCTGTTTTCCCCACCTTTGTAACAGCTCCCCAAGTGCCTCCTCTCTTCAACCATCCTGGAGCCAGTACCACCTCACACTCAGACTATTGCAATGGCCTCTCACTGATCTTCCTACTTTCCCAGCCACTGAAGTGATCTTCCTGAAGCACAAGTTTGCCCTGCCACCCCTCACCTCAAGAGGCTTCAATGGCTCCCCAGTGCTTCTAGGATACAGCACAGACTACCATATTTAGCCTTTAGCATCCTTCCTACTCTGGCTCCAGCCCATCCATCCAGCACCACGGACACAACCTTCATTCTCCCTTTCTCTCCAGTTCAGCCGACACATTCCCTCAACATGTCTAATCAACTAATCTCCCATTTCCAGGACTTTGCATAGACCAGGTGCCATGTCTGGAAGGCCCTCCCTCACTTAATACCTTTTGGAATCATCTCCATTCTAGAGCCCCAGGAGTCCCCAGTTCACAGGAGGATCCCCATCTCCAAAAGACTTCGTCTTCACTTTGTAAGCCTTCTGTACCGAGTTTCTGGGCAGAATGCAAGCCCTTGGAGGACAGGGTCTGCCGCTCATCCCCTTTGACATACCCAGCACCCACCACAGCTCCTCGAAGGCAGTATGTGCCTTAAAAATGCCCGTGAAACCGAACTGAACACTAGCCCTGTGAGCTGTGTGAGCTGGGCAGGACAGAGGGAAGGGTCAATTTCCTAAGAAATCAATCTCCCCGCGAAAAGAAAAGAGAAAGAAAAGAAAAGAAAAGAAAAGAAAAGAAAAGAAAAGAAAAGAAA
>JAJPUD010006365.1:76432-111159 GCA_023553655.1 Myrmecobius fasciatus
TACCAATCAAACTCTCAAGAAATTATTTTACAGATCTAGAAAAAATAGTAGCAAAGTTCATTTGGAAGAACAAAAGGTCAAGGATTTCAAGGGGATTAATGAAAAAAAAGGCAGATGAAGGTGGCCTTGCTGTACCAGATCTAAAACTATATTATAAAGCAGCGGTCATCAAAACCGTATGGTACTGGCTAAGAAATAGAGCAGTCGATCAGTGGCACAGGATAGGATATCAGGACAATCTAGGCAATAACCTTAACAATCTAGTATTCGATAAATCCAAAGATCCCAGCTTTTGGGATAAATACTCACTATTTGGCAAAAACTGCTGGGAAAATTGGAAACTAGTGTGGAAGAAATTAGGGCTTGACCCATACCTAACACCACATACCAAGATAAGATCTAAATGGGTTCATGATCTAGATATAAAGAGGGACTTTGTAAGCAAGTTAGAGGAACGTAATATAATTTCTCTCTCAGACCTGTGGAGATGGAATAAATTTATGTCCAAAGAAGACCTGGAACTCCTAATTGAACACCAGATGGATAATTTTGATTATCTTAAGTTAAAAAGTTTCTGTACAAACAAAACAAATGCAGACAAGATTAGGAGGGAAGCATCAAATTGGGAAATCATCTTTACATTTAATGGTTCTGATAAAGGCCTCATTTCTAAAATTTATAGAGAATTGTCTCATATATATAAGAATTCAAGCCACTCTTCAATAGATAAGTGGTCAAGGGATATGAACAGACAATTTTCAGATGATGAAATTAAAACCATCTCTAGTCATATGAAAAGTTGCTCCAAATCACTATTGATCAAAGAAATGCAAATTAAGACAACTCTGAGGTACCACTACACCCCTGTCAGATTGGCTAAAATGACAGGAAAAGATAACGATGAATGTTGGAGGGGATGTGGGAAAACTGGGACATTGATACATTGTTGGTGGAACTGTGAACGGATCCAACCATTCTGGAGAGCAATTTGGAACTATGCCCAAAAAGTTGTCAAACTGTACATACCCTTTGACCCAGCAGTGTTTCTACTGGGCCTATATCCCAAAGAGATCTTAGAGGAGGGAAAGGGCCCCACATGTGCAAGAATGTTTGTGGCAGCCCTTTTTGTGGTGGCTAGAAACTGGAAACTGAAGGGATGCCCATCAATTGGAGAGTGGCTGAATAAATTATGGTATATGAATGTTATGGAATATTATTGCTCTGTAAGAAACGACCAGCAGGAGGATTTCAGAGAGGCCTGGAGAGACTTGCATGAACTGATGCTGAGTGAAACGAGCAGAACCAGGAGATCATCATACACAGCAACAACAGTATTACATGATGATCAATTCTAATGGACATGGCTCTCTGCAACAAAGAATTGTCTCAAACCAGTTCCAATTGTTCACTGAAGAAAACCATATACACCCAGAGAGAGGGAAATGAAATATGGACCACAACATAACATTTTCATGATCTCTATTGACATTTGTTTGCAATGTGTTGCCTTTCTCGGATTCTTTTTTTTTTTCTTGTAGATAGGATTTTTCTTGCATAACTTCTCAAGCATTTCAACATTATTAGCATGTAGTGGACTTCCTGCCATCTAGGGGAGGGGAGGGGACTGGGGGTAAAATTTGTAATGGAAAGCTTTGTAAAGATCAATGTTGGGGAACTACCCATACATATGTTATACAAATAAAAAGCTTTAATAAAAAAAATCCAATATATGTATATATATATATATTTATACAATTATCCTGCTGCACAAGAAAAAAATTAGATCAAAAAGGAAAAAAAGAAAGAAAAAATAAAACGCAAACAAAACAAATAACAAAAAAAATGCTTTGTTGTGATCCACACTCAGTCCCCACAATCTTTCTGGGTACAGATGACTCTCTTCATCACAAGATCATGGGAACTGGCCTGAATCACCTCATTGTTGGAAAGTCACGTCCATCATGAAAGTCTTTTGATCCCCCAGGATTGTTCATTAGCAGGACAAGCTACTGCAAGGACGTCCCTGCTCCCTTCTGCTCGCTCACACTGGGCCTCAACTCCCATGGTCCATTTTCGGCTGTCCTTTGCCATCCAAAGAGCGTTCTCCTTGGCAGAAAAAACCAATGTCAAGTAAGAGTTTGCTTTAAGTACTGCCTTCCCTTTGAGGTCTACCTGGCAGGCCCTCGACCCCACCCTCATTCACTGAATCTTTGCTTTATTCCATGAAGGTTTTAAATAAGAAATCCTCTCATGGTCCTTAGTTCTTTGTGGCTTCATTCACCGCCACTGAGAGCCACTGGAAACACCTACTGTGTGCTGGACACTTCACCCGGTACTTGGCCTGTGACCTCAGCAAGCCTGCCTTATTCTCTGCCTGTCTCCTTATGGAAGTCCAGAGCACAGGACGCACCTTGGCTGGCTTTCTCAGCCTCCGCCCCAGGCCTGCGTCCCATCATTCCCACCTCAGCCCCCAGCTCCTTCCATTGGTTTCTTCCCCTTTTGATGAATGATTCTCATGAGCCAAATCAAGGAGTTGCTGGCTGCTGAAGGAGGGGAGGGAGAGAACCCTCCAGCAGATGTCCAGCTAATTGGAGAGGAGAGAAGGCTGCGAAGGGCGTACCCGAGTGTCTGAAGCACTTAGTGCCAGTGAAGGGATCTCTCTATTTGGCTCCAGAGGACAGGCCCAAATGCGGTGAGAGCAGAGGCTTGGGGAGAGAAATGGAGGTTAGACGGGGAGAACTCCCTCACGAGGACGCTCTCCCCATCGTTCTCCTCCACCTTCTTCCACTCCAGGAGGGGTCCTTGCCTACTTCACCCCACAGCCACCGTCCCGGCCAAACTGGCCCAGCAGCTGGTCCCCGAGCAGAGCCTTCTCCCTCCGAGTTCTCGGGACGCTCCTCGGCCCCCCATCCCCTTCATCATCTGTTTTCTTCCAGGCTCCAATCCCGGGCCACTTTCCTTGCTTTCCCCCTCCTCCAATAGACAGCTTTTACTTATGATTGAGCGGCTGCCCTTGCAGGCCACAGAAGGTCTCCGAGGGCCGTTAAATTCAGCAAGAATTAATAAAGAGTACTATCATCCACTAAAGGCACTCTTGCAGAGTGCAGCACTCTGCTAGGCTCTAGGGATGCAAGCCTTAAGGAAAATGGGGAAAAAACACAGGATGGCGCTTGGAAGACACTCCCTGGCTAGTCCAGGTCCTGCTGGGAGGGCTTGGGGAGAGGGGAAGGATCAGGGAAGGAAGTTGGAGACTTCATGCCAGGTGGAGGGTACAGCCTGGGCTAAAACCTGGAGGTAGGAGGTGCAGTCTCAGGTACACCCTAAGGAGGTGTGAGGGTCTGGAGAAGGGACTGAGAGGAGGGCAAGGAAGCCCTTCTGCAAGCCAGCGATACCTGGGGAGGCAGGGAGTCTGGAGATGCAATGGGTTAGGCTGGTGAGGGGGTGGGGAAGTGGCTCGGGCACCAAGCAGGTTCAGGGCTGAGGTCCTGGAGCTGGGCCTCTTCCGGAGCCTCCATCCCCGGTGGCAGACGCCCGGGTGGTCCTCCCCTTCCCAGGGTGACCTTCCACCCTACTTGTTCTGAGACCAGTCTGCCTCCTCACAGCTCACCAAATGCCCCTGGGCTTCCTCCAGAGGCTTGCACCCCAGGGCTCCCGGACTAGGAGCTCATGCCCTGGGGCCGGGGTCTGCCGCCACCTCTGGGTGCAGCACAGTAGCCTGCCTGGCGCCAGGAGCTTGGCAGACTCTTATCAAACCAGCTGGATGGGGGCGGCTAGATGGTACAATGGGCAGAGCATCAGCCTGAAGTCAGGAGGACCTGAATTCAAATCTGGCCTCAGACATTTCCCACTTGCTAGCTCTGGGACTCTAAGTCACTTAACCCCAACTGCCTCATGCCCCCAAATTAAACTCAGCTGCCTTGACTTTGCAGTGCCCATGGGCACCCTCCAGGGTACCTTCCCTGCTCCCTGTTCCTCCCAACCCTCACCTGGTCCTCGGCCCCTGACCCAGATAACCCGAGGCCTCTCCCAATTCGGACAAGACCATGAGGGTGAGAAGGCATCCAACCTACCGCTTCCCCCCTCCCCACAGGGGTCCTTAGGAAGTGCCTCTCAGGAGCCCAAAGGAAGGTCTCCAGAAGCCACAGGAATGGGCAAGGCCAGAGGCCGGCCCTGCCTGTTGCAGGCGGGGGCAGAGGCTCTCCATGTCCTGACACAGGGAGGCCGTATCTTCGGAGGGGCTGGGTACCCGCTGACCTCAGGGTGAGGGAGGGAGGGTGTGAGCAAGGAAGAAGTGGTTTCCCCTGCTCGCAGCTACACGGCCAACAACCACGCCAGACGCCGGTTTTCAAAATAATTTGGTTTTATAGCATCGAGTGTAACAAAAAGGCAAAGGATCAAATCCCTGGTTCTCCTGCACACAGGGAGCGGGGCTGGCACAACTCCAGGCCCGCACAGCAAATTCATGGGCATCCCCATGCTCAGTCCACCCCCAAGCCCCTACATGATTGACAGCTTCACCAGTTAATGCCACAGGTGCTCCCCCCGCAGCAGCGCCTCCCCCTCCCCTGCTGCAGGCGGGCCTGACTGACCATCATTAAAATGCCCCCCCCCCCCCAAATTCCCCCCGCCCCCCACCCTCCACCTCACCACACCATTCAGGATGCCAAGAGCCCGGTCCACAAGTGCCCCCACTCCCTGCCTCAGGGCAGTCCAGAAGGGGCCAGGACTTTGAGACTCCATTGCCCAGAGGCAAGTCAGGGGCTCCTCAGGGGCTCAAGGACCCCCCCACCCTGGGCCCACCCGAGGGAAGGAGCTCCCAGTGCCCAGCTCAGCCCCTGGTTGGCAAAACAGAGGTGTAGCGCTTCACATTTTGTTTCTCCGGGTAACTCCTCCCAGCCTCCCCCCAGCACGGGGGGCTTCGGCCAGAGAAGCACCAGGAAGCAACGGAAGCTGGTGGAGACCAAACACACACACACATAAATATAAAAAGGAGAAAGGGGGCAAGCACCAATAATACTGCCTGCTCCTCGCTCCATACGTCCGTCTGTCCGGCCGGCCGGCCAAGGTCCGTATGTTCCCCCGGGGCAGGGGGCGCAGGTAGCACCAGCTCCCAGTCCCCACAAACAGGGCCCGGTCTCTTCGGGGGTGGGGAGCTCCTGCTGGCTGCAAGCCCACCCCCACGTGTCCAGGATCCCGGGCTCGGGGCTCAGCCTCCCTTCTTCACGGCAACGTGTGGCAGAAGGACCAGGGAAGGGAAGGGGGCACGGGAGGAAGAGCTCGTTCATTTGGTTTTTACAATCTCAGTTCTCAAATTACTACTCCGAGTCCCACGGGTGGGGGGGCTCAGGGCCCTGGAGTGCTCCCCGCTGACAAGCCGGGTCCGTGCGGCCCCCTCTCCCCTACTCCATGATGGCCCGGTAGAGCGCCGGCTCGATATAGTCTTCTCGGTACCGAGAGTTGATGACCCGCTGCCGTTTCTTTTCCTGTCTGACGTCCTTCTCTGTGAAGATCTCTGTGAAGCGCATGTCCGAGGCCACTGACTAGAAGAGACCAGAGGCCCATCAGCCAAGACCACCCCAGGGTCTGCCCCCGCCAAGCTCCCCCAAGTCACTCACCAGCCGGGACTTGACTCTCTTGGGGAGCTCCTCATCCAGCGTGTAAACGTCATCCCTCTTCACCATGAGCTGGGAGCCATCTTCAAACTCCACCTGCAAGGGGCCGAGGCTGCTCAGCCAGAGCTCGTGGTCCACCCCCCACCCCAGCACCCACGGCGGGACCCCCGGGCAGGGTGACAGGCAAGCTCCGCTACCTGGTACATCTGGATGGGATGGGAAGCTACGAACGTCGCTCCATAGACCTGTCCGTCTGTCCATCTCACTTGGACCACTTCCCCTCCGGCGGGGGGCCCCAACTGGAGGCAGTCGCGACTCTAAAGATCCCAAGAGGGAAGAATGACTACAGGAAAGGCCTCGAGCCTGCTGCTCAGCCTGGCCCCGGGAGGGAGGGAGCTGGGGAGAAGGGCCACACCATCCCCCTACGCCTTCATGCTCAGGGGGGGCCCAGCAGTGCCTCCGATCCAGACCCAAACTGGCCCAGGGAGAAGCCAAGTGAGCCCCTTGAGCTACAACGTCCAGGGAACAAGCCCCAGGGTTTCTTCCCCGAAAGTCTGCGTTGGGGGGCTCCCCCTCAAGACCCGTGGCTTATGAAGAACCCTCTCCACCCTTCGTGACATTCCCGAGACAGGTGCCAGTTAGTTACCACAATGTCCTCGGGGTAGAGATTGTCGCTGAAGGAGCCGTCATCAAAGTTGACTTCGTAGAAGGTCTCCGTGGAGAGCTGGACCACCTCGCACTGGTAGAAGCGCCCGTTCTTATGCTTACTAATGACCGTCTGGCCTGCAGAAAGGTCCTGGAGGGCGCCTTTGGCGCGCTGAAGGGAAACCAGGAGCTCGGGTCAGGGCGCACCAGCCGGAGACCCAACAGCCCCCGGCCTGCAGGCAGAGAAGGGCCAGGGGCTGCAGAGACCGCTGCCCGCCTGCTGTCCCAGGTGACCTCTCAGCTCTGCCCTCCAAACTCATCCTCAAACACCCACACCGGCCAAATAAGCTCCTGGCCCCTACGGGGGACAGCTCAGGTCCTGGCACTAACTCCTAGACTGTCTGAGCCAGACAAGCATCTCCATGGGTGAATGTCCGAGACGGGAGGAACCAGACACCCAAGATGCCAAGCAGCAGCTCTCAGAGTGGGGAGAACTGAAAGGACTTGGGGGCCCTTCACCTGGAGAAGAGAAGGCTAGCTGGCTTCTGAAAGGATTTCATGGGGTTGCCTGGGTCCCGGCAGTTGCTGAGGATGAGATTTGGGAGGTGTCAAAACCGATCAGGGCCAGCTGGGAAGGTAACAAGCAGGCCCCCGAGACCTTCAGGGGATGCCGGGTTTCCGGCAGAGTCCTTGCTCTGAGCCAGCGGAGATGATCGGCGCCCAGGCTCTGGGGCCGGTGTGAGAAAGGGAGGTCCCTGTCTCCTCTGCCTCTTCCGAATGGCCACCTCCCTCCCTCCCTCACCTCTGCCTGAGAAGGAACCTTGTGCCGAAAGCAGGTGATGAAGACCACAAAGGGCCAGTCGTCCGGCTGCATCATCACCCCAGCGGCCTGCGCGCAGCTCACGTGGAAGGAGGTCGGGCAACGGCCATGGGAGCACTGGACACAGCAGCCAGCCACCCTCTTCCTCCGCTTCTTACAGAAGACACATTTCTGCGGACAGAAGGTGTGCCTGTTATGGGAGCGGCGGTCCCGCGACGCGGCCCTCCCCCGCGGTCAGACCCTGCCACTACCCAGCGGGGCAGGGCCCTCTCTCTTACCAGCTTGAAGCGCAGAAGAGGGATTCTGCTCAGATCTACCGGGCTGCGCTCAGCGATGTTGACAAACTTAGCTTCCAGGACTGCAATGGCACACATTACGTGGACCCACCTACCACCAGGACAATGAGCTCGACCGGGGTCACAGCTGTGCAGAGCCGCATTCTAACCCAGCCTGTGCCCAAAGGCTGCCAGCCTGGCATCCGCCTCCAGCGGGAGGAATCATGCCCTGCCTGAGACCACGGATCCCCCAGCAAAGTTCCCTGACCACTCAGACATTGCCTACCATCTCGTGGGGCCCTCTGGTCCCTAATCAAGCTCATGAGTGACCAAAGGGCTGGGAGGGGCTCCCTGGCTGGCATCTGACCAGGAGCAGAGTGGAGGAAGGGCCTCCTGCCCGGCGGGACGTTACTGTCCTGAGCCTCCTACTAGCACAGAGGCCTACCGGTGGCTCCTGAGCCCCTTCCCCAGCCCTCTCTGAGGCTGCCCCACGGGCCCCTGGCCTCCTAACACCAAAGCTACCCGCTGGCCTAATAATCCGCCCTGACTCTGCTCTCCAAGGCACCATGAGGAGTAACCCCTCACTCCCTCCTTCCTCAGGTTTCATCTCCCATGGCTCCACCTGCCACGTCCGGGTGGGGGCAGACGGCCTGCACTCACCGATCATCATTAGCTCTCTGCAGGGCCCCTCCTCGCAGCGAGCACAGGCAGCAGCCCTGGGGAGGAAGCAGAGGCCCCTGAGGCCTCAGGAGCCGGAGCACCCCCCAGCCTGCCCCCCTAGCCAGCCCCTCCCCCCCCGGCCCCGGCCCCTCCAGCCCGCTCCTCCCCTTACCCCCTCCGGCCCACCCCGGCCCCTCACCTCCTCTAAGGCGCTGGCCGCACACCGAGAGCACATCCAGTCATCTGAGGCCTGCTCAGGGGAGACTCCATAACAGCCTAACAAGACAAAGGCGAGCTCCTCAAGGAAAGCCCTGCAGTGCCCGCTCTCTCACATCCCACAGGAGCCCGTGGGCGAAGGGTCAGCTGGCCAGCCCCTCCTCCCTAGCCTCTGCCCCTCCATCCCTCAGACCATCGGCCTTCCGCACTTGGGCGCTCTCACAAGTGCGTCTCCTTGCAGGGCCCTGGCACAGCCTGACTGAGCCCCGAAGGAACAGGAGCCCAGCAGTAGCACCGGGGCCCTGAGTCTCAGGACCCCCAAGGCCCAGCCCTCCAGGGGCCCAGAGCAGGCAATCAATCTGTGCTGGTCAGACTGGGCTGGTGAACGCCAGGCCAAGAAGGGCGGCCCCTCTCCCGGGCAGGTCACCTCGGACTTACTGGCGTGGACACAGACACAGCACTTCTTGCAGGTGATCAGGATGCTGGTGCCATCTTCCTCCAGGTAGGGCGTAGAGAGGCTGAGGTCGGTGCTGCAGCCCGTAGCGGTGAAGCACATCTCAGGAATCAGAGGCTTGGTTCTGCGCCTTCCGGGGGCCGCGTCAGGCCCGTCTGCCCAGCCCTGGCTATGGCCTCCCCCCTCGGCCTAGGAGACGGACAAGCGGCGGCCTTGGTGGGCACACTGGCAGACCCAAGAAGGGTCCACGCAGTCCCAGAAGGAGCCCGCAGCACCGCCCCCCACTCCCCACCCTGACGATGGGCTTGGCTACATGGCCTCCACAGGTCTCTCAATGGTAGCCCACAAGTCTAAGACACCCACAGATTCAGCACAGCAGGGGGGGCTCTGGCAGCTCCAGGATTCAGTCCATTCTTAACCAAGGCCTGAGTCCTGTGCCCCTGCCAGCTACTCCCCACCTCATTCCAGGGACCTTCAGCAGGAAGGGCAATTATTGGGCTCCACTGCCCACGACCAAGTCCCATGGGCTTGACTCGGGTGCCATTTATTCTGAGCCTCCCCGGCACAAACCTCCGGACAGGGCAGGTGCTCAGTCTGAGGGACAACTACAGGGTGACAACCACCATGTGCCCATCCCAAGTCTCACCTGTTGGTAGGTTTGGAAAATCATACAAACTGCACAGTGCGGGGGCTGCTGAGCCATGTTCTCATTGTACGCCCTTTCGGCCTCAAAATTCAGAGGTCGGTTCTGCCAGAGCTGACTCAGGGGCTTGGCCCAAGCCTCCGTCTCTTCAGCCTCCTCTTCTGGGGTCAGCTGCTCACTGGCCTCTGCAACCCAGATCAACCATAAGATGAGGATTCAAGGAGGACCTGCTGGGCAGCCCAAGGCCCTGGACCAATGGACAGAGCCCAGGTCTGACTCACAGAATCCTTACTCCAGAGCCCTGTCAAGACACTCTGAGCCACCTCACTCTCTGGGAGGGTCTGGTGCCCAGAGCAAGTGCTCGAGACACGCTCGGAGGAGAAAAGAAGCCCTAGCCTGCTTGAGCATAAGGACTAGAGCCTGAGCAGGACCTCCCTCTCCACATGCTCCCTGCAAACAGCAAGAGCTTTGTGTCTGCCTCACTCTATGCTGCTATTGGGCTAGTTCTGAAGTTGGCAAAATGCTGTACCTATGGGGTCTGATTCAACATTCACAGCAACGAGGGAGAGATTCTACTGCATCCCCAAGAGTCTGGAGCAGCATTTGAACCAAGGTCTTCCTGACTCCAGTAAAACATCCTAGCCACTGCCCAGTTTATTTGCCTTAAAGACATGCTTTTAATTTCTCATCTTACTGCAATAAAAAATGTCTAAATCTTTATATTCGTGGCTTTTATTCAAAGCCCAAAAGTTACGATACAGCATGCATGTCTGAACAGAGAGGAAAAAAACTCAAAAAAGGAGGTGAGATGTAGGGAAGTCTCTTTCTCCTGCCGCTACTGCTTGGTACATTTGGGGCCAGAGGGGAAGTCAGGCAAACGGCACTAGGAAAGGGGGTCCAGTTCACAAAGCAAAACCAGGCCCACTTGAGTAGGAGCAAGCAGTCAGTGTCCAAGGGGTCTCCTGGCCACATCACTCCTCTTCTTCCTTTTCCTTCTCCTCCTCCTGTTCCCTTCCCAGCTCCCTCCACAGCCTGGTGGTATCTGCTACCTCAGAATTCTATCAAAAAAGATGTCTTTGCAGACCAAGAGAGCTTCCCTGTTACAGATGATGCTGGCTTTGGGGTTGTCACTAACAACATTAGTCTAGAATTCTCCTCCTTTGCTTTCTCAACTTCCTTGATCTAGCTATCAGGCTATTTGTCTCAGTTTGACACAGTGCTTTCTCAAATTTTAAGAACAGTTTCATAAGAGAGAGCCTGTCAATTAGTGACATCTCTTTAATAGGCCCCCTTCTCTCCTCTGCTGCCACTATCGCCTGGTGCAGACCCTCCCTCATCAACATACAGCACTCCATTTGGCCCTCCAAGCCCCTTCTTACACATTCCCCCTGAGCAGTGACACTGCCTTCTTGCCCATAAGACGGAGGTCCTGTAGGACTGCGAACTTCAGGCCTTTGCTCTGACTGTCCCCTGTGCTTCCCCATCTTCTCCTCAAGGCTTCCCCAACTGTGGCCACCAAGTCCCAACTTAAATGTGACCATTCTCCATCCCCTTTAATGCTGGTGCCTTCCCTCTGGGGATTATCTCCAATTCACCCCGTGTGCAGCAGCTCTGTATAGCAGTTTACGTGTTGTCCCCCCCATTAGCTCTGAGAGAATAGGGACTGTCTTTTGCCTTTCTTTCTTTCCCCAGTGCTTAGCACAATCCTGGCACACAGCAGGCACTTAATAAACGTTTACTACTGACCAAAATATTTATAGCAATTTCAGTCAAGCAAGAACCAGAAACAATGAGATGCCCATAAATTATGGCCAGGCTTATTTCATGGATTCTTAAGAAATGACAAACACACACAGAGGAGCTTGCAAAAAATTGTGAAGCAAAGTGAAGGCAGCAGAGGCAGAAAAAGCAAACTCTCCAGGACGAGGACAACAAGCAGACCAACAGGGAGGCTGCGGACAAGGGGCCTGCCTGGGCACTGCTGCACTCTCAGCAAACCATCAGGCCGTGCCTCTAGAAGCCAAGGAGGGGGAACCAATGGTCCTGCTGGAAAAAGCCTGGGCTCTTTACTGCTTCAGAAGCCCCCTGTTCAACCCACCCAATCTCCACCCCTCTAATGGACACAAAGAACATAGGGGAGGCATGCCAAAGGGCATCACCTAACCAGACCAAGCCCCAAACTACAGGGAGACCAGAAAAGTCTGCAAGGAGCTCACCAAAGGAGGGTTTCAGGTGCAGGAAAAAAAGGCACAGCCTACTTGGAGCCCAGAGGGCTAAGGGAAGGCCTAACGGAGCTGGGAACGCGTGAGCTCTGGACTCTGCTTGCTGGCACAGTGCCCAAGCCTGCATGCCAGCCCCTTCTCAAAGCAGCACTCACCATCATCACTGCCGCACTCTTGGGCCACAAGCGGGTGATGCCGGGGAAGCTTGCTCAAGGGCTGCCGACGGCCCTTGGACTTCTGACTCTCCTCCTCTGCATTCTAGGCCAATGACAAGAGTGGTTAGTGCAGAGCTCCAGGCAAAGCCAGCGTGAGATAACCTAGTAAGAAGCACCACAAAGTCCCTTCCCTTCCCTGGAGTTCTTCTGCCAGCTCTTCTATAGGGGCGTGGGTCTCGCTGGGCTGATGTTTGCTGCTTGCTGTCAGCCTGCTCCAAGACCCAGCTTTTTAAAGGCAATTTCTCAGCGAAGCCGGTCATTTCCAAGCTGAGCTGGAAAGATACATTCACAGCCCCAGTGTCTGCACACAGAGCACAACATTCTTAAAGCCCGCCCAAAGCCATGGGCCTGCAGTGGCCCACAATGCTTTAGAAAGCAGGAGTCAAGGAAACCAACTGGAAGGCTCACCATCCCTAAGCCCACCAAGATTAATGCACTTTTAGAGGAGGCCCCTCCCTCCTTGCCAAGGTAAACTCCACTTACACAAGTGATCCTGTCTCAACCCCACTCTCACTTATCCTCAGTCTCTCTTTACTGGCTATTGTCTTCCTGACTACAAACATGTCCACTTCTCTCTCATCCCTCACACTGCCCCATTTAGTCCTTCCCTCCTCAATGGCTCCTGTCCTGTAGCTTTCCTCCTGCTCCGGGATAACTTCCCTTAGAAGGCTCACTCCCTTCTGAATTCTCTACAGTTCAGCTTCTGAGCCCATCATTCAATAACTTCTCAAGTTCCCTAAGATCACAGCAAACCTAATGGACTCTCCTTGAGTCTCCTCCTTCTCAACCTCCCAGACATCCCTTCCCACCCTCTGCACACTTCCTAGGCTTTTGTGCCTATCCTAACTTTCGTGACACCGCTGTGTCTCCTGTGCCCCCACAAACTAGGGGCATCCCCCAAGGCTTGGTCCCAGGCCCCCATCTCTTTCCCCACTATGGTCTTTAGTGCCCATAGATTCAATTATCACCTGTCTTCTGACAATTCTTGGAGATCAATTTATTCAGCCCTGAGTTCTCCAGTTACACATCCTGGAACCACCTTCCGGGCATCTCAAACTAATGTCTCTTTAGACATCTTAAACTCACACATCCAAAATGGACTTATCCCTCCCTAAACCCTCCCCCCTCTTCCCAACTGCCCTTTTGCTCCGAGGGCTCACCCTCCCCCTGTAAGCCAGGCTTGCAACCTGTCCTCCTCAACTCCTCCATCTCTCATCCCCACAGCCAAATTCAGCTTCATGGCATCTCTCTAACACTGACACTCCTCAGTCAGCATCTCGCCTCTGTACTGGTGCAATCACAGGCTGGCTAGCCTCCCTCCCATCTCCTCCGGTACACTCCTCCACTCGACTGTCCAAGTCATCTCCTTAAAGCACCAATCTGACCCTCTCAGCCCCTGACAAGTTCCAGTGGCTCCTCATCGCTTCCAAGACCATATAGAAAATCCTCTGCTTAGCATTCAAAGGCTTCCATAATGTGGCCTTTCTCCTTATACTTTCTTCCTCCACCCCTCCTTGTTCTCTAGGACCTAGTGCCTCTAGTCTCTTACTTCTCAAACAAGACCTGGCAGAGCATCCTAACATTGCCATTGGCTGTTTCCCCACCTGAGATACCCCCCTTCATCTCCACCTTCCAGTTTCCTTTTAAGTCCCCATTAAAATTCCACCTTCTCCAGGAAGCTTTTCCCACTCCCCCTGAATAGCAGTGCCTTCTCCTTGTAGATTCCTAATTTATCCCATCTATATCCCCTAGAGCCCTCCAAGACTCAATTCCTTTAGCAAACCTTTACTGATTGTCTTACACCTCCTACCCCATAAACTGAAATGGGTGGTCTCCCTTGTGTGCATCAGAATGCCCAGGGCTCATGAGGCACGGCACCAAGCACGTAAAAGAGCTTAGCCAAGGCTTGCTGATTGCCTCATTGGCTTCTGAGGATTTGAAGGGTGGCCAATTTTTCTGTCATTGTCCTGTTTGTCACCTCACCCTCGAGCAGAAGAAAGTCTGCCCATGCCTGGGAGAGAGCACTTTGGAAGACAAGGGGCTGCCGCCAGCCCAAGCCTGTAGGTGACCACCAAGATCTGCCAAAGTGAATTCCCCAGGATGTCTTGGAAAGGGAGACCTTGAGCTGACCCAGACCTCAAGCTAGCACCAAGGAGAGCACCATCCAGGGATGGGCAATGGGTAGGCCCTGGTGCCCCTGGACATGCCACCCTCCGTGCTAGCGCCTTCTCCTAGCACCTAGTGATGTCTCTTAGGCTTAATCTTCCTGTCAGAGTGAGCTTTAAAAATCTCAACAAAAGGACCAGTGTAGTCAGTGCCTCAAAAACGGAGTTCTTTCAACATGATCAAGGCAGATCTACTAAACAAGACCATGGCAGGGAGATAGGGAGGGAGGGAGAGAGGAGGAAAAGAGGAAGGATTTATTAAGAGCCTACTACTGCCAGGCACTGTGCTAAGCACTTTCTCTTAATAATCCTGTGAGGTCGGCACCCATTTTATAGCGAAGGAGACTGGGGCAGACAGAGATTAAGAGACCTGCCCAGCAATGGCATACCAGGAAGCGTCTGAAGCATCATCAGAACTCCAGGCTCAGCGCTCTCTCCACTGTGCCACTGGACCGAGAACGAAAGGCTGGCCCTCCCGAAGCCCCTGAACCTAAGGCAACTACCTGCAGCGAGGCCTGGCCCCGTCCCATCCCACCCTGATGCTGTGGTCAGCACCTCGGAGAGTTCTTGCTCTGAATCCTCTTCCTGGGCACAGCTGTGAGCAGCCAGGGCCCGGCGCGCCCGATGAGACCGGCTCTCAGATCCGCGAGCCCGGCTCTTTTTGGAGGCCTGATTTGTGGTGCTGGACAGAGAGAGGTCCAACGCTGCAGCTTCTTCCTCTTCCTCTTCCAATTTGACATTCTTAAGTTCTTCAAATTTGACATCAGCAGAGTCTGGATAATCTGAAAGGAAGAGCTCGGTGAGACCCAACGGACAATTAGGGCCAGTCCGACACTTGGTGAAGCTGGGGGCAGTGGTCATCAGGCAGACATCTGCAGCAGGGCCCTGCCCAGTCACAGGGTCCAGTTGCTCACCTGAGCCCTTTCTGGGCCCTCCTCCCTGTCATGAGCCTCACCTACGCCCCTAGGCTGAAGCTCGATCTGTGTGTCCCTCTCCTGCCCATCAGAGAGGAGTGGCCCTGCTCTGGGGTCCAAGGGAGTCCAAGGCTGCCTAAGCTTGTGGGTTTGAAGAGACTAACCTGGCGAGAGGAGGGTGCCGTTCTCAGCTCGCAGTGGTGACAGCAAGTCTGGGCCAGACTTCCCAGGAGCAACAGCTGCCTGCTCCCCATCCATCTCATAGGGTTCTCTCTGGGCAAAAGCCTCGCTCTCACTCACCTCCTGAGGCACCTCAAGACACACCCGGTGCCTCTTGGCTCCAATCCGATGCTTGGTGGGGCTGTTAGGGAAACACACGCCTGCTTAGGGGAGCCCTGGCTCTCAACAAGCACTGGGCCAAGTGCACGGGAAATGCAGACACATTCCCTGCCTCAGGAAGTACTTGGTACAGTAATGGCCCTGTGGAAGAGCCCTCCCAATCCTGGCTTTCCTCAGGCAAATCACCGTCTTTCTGTGCCACAAAAAGGGGGTCCTTCTTCCAGCTCTAAAATATCCCATGACACCCCCACCCTGATCTGCTTCATGTTCAGCCTGGAGGCTGAACTTCCAGCATTCTCAATCTCCCTCTCCTCAAACCTCCAGAAGCACCTGCTCCCTCCCAACCCCCCTACCAAAGCCCCCCAGAGTGGGATGCAGATGCTGGCAGGGCTCTGTGTACATAAAAACCCAGTCATGAGAGGCCACGTTAGTTCAAGAAGCTAGAGGCCTTCCCAGGGCCCTAAAGGACCAAAGTCTTGTCACGAGAACTCCCATAAGGAAGAGAACATCCTACGCAGCTGGTGATCCTTTGGTTACCTTCTCCTGGCATCCTCATTGACTGGGTCCCCATTGCCATCCAGGGCTTCCTCCGGACAGTCCTGCTGCTCCCCCTTGTGGAACTCAGCAGCCTCAGGGGTGGGCAGCGTGTGATCAATGACAGGGGCATCTTTGCCTGCTTTCCACAGCTTGTACCGCTCTGGCTGGAACTTCCGCACAAATACATCCATAGATATCTTCACCATATCCTTCCGGCAAGAGCACTGAACCACAGAGAAAAGAGTGCTGGCCCTAATCTTGCCACTGCCCATAGAGCTCACAAAAATTTAGGCAGGGGGAGAAAGAGGAAGGGGGGGTCATCCCATAAAAGGTTTCCCCGGGGCACTAGTTTCAGCCCCTTAGGAATCAGGCCCAACTCACTACCACCCAGGACATTCGCTGAGTCTTCCTCCATCGACTCTTCATGGGACCTGGACCCTGTCCTTCCAAAGCCGTGCTAGACACCCAGAATTGGCCCAGGTTTCCTCACCCCACCCCCTCCTGACCAGCAGGTGCAGGCTGCTCCAGGATGCTCGGGCCCTGCTCTTACCAGAACAGATTGTTTGCCATACTCGATCCAACGAAGGGTGGCAAAGTTGGTAGACTCAGCACAATTGAATCCATGGTTGAAGCCGGCATGGTAGCCGTAAGGAAAGGTGATCATAAATTCTCCAGCCTCCTGGGTCACCTGAAGGAGGGAGACTCAGTTGGAGAAGTGGAGCCCAAGGTGGGGACACCTACTGGCTGGACAGACTTGGCTCATCATTTGCCCAGCCTGGGGATGCCATGAGCAAAATCTCTTAAGGCCCCTTCCCAGGACTGGAAAGTCTACCTCAGGACTTGCCAAGTTAACTCTTCTCCCATGCCCCATTGTGACCTCCAGGTGAGGGTGAGAAATGCTTATTCAGCCACTATAGCCTTGTCAGAGCTCCCTGACCCTGGCTATTCACCCTCTGTCCCATGGATATCTCAAGCCCAAGGTTCCCAGAGGGAGCCCAAGTCTATAAGGGGAAAACCAATGGTAGCTGGAGCTATACTCCAAAGAATTGGAAATTGAAGGGATGCCCCTTAATTGGAGAGTGGATGAACAATTGTGGTAAGTGCTCATGATGGAAGATTGCTATAATGTAATAATGAGCAGGATGCTCTCAGAAAAACCTGGCAAGACCTATATAAATTGATACAAAGTGAAGTGAGCAGAACCAGGAGAACACTGTATACAATAATAGCAACATTGTACAATGATAAACTGCAAATGACTTAGCAACTCTGATGAAGACAATGATCCAAGACAAACAATTCAAAGGACCCTAGATAAAAAAGGCTATCCATCTCTAGAGATCTGATGAACTGAGTTGTGTTATTTTGTGTTTTCTTTTGCAACATGGCTAATATGGAAATGTTTTCCATGATTTCCCATGTATAACCGATACCAAACTGCTTACTTTCTCAAGGAAGGGGAGAAAATTTGGGATCTAAATTTTTTTTTTTTAGATATAATTGAGAAATATCTAACAGAATAAATACAATTTAAAAATAATCCAGCCACATTCTGATCAAATGCACCATGTGCTGGAGAGCAATTTGGAACTATGCCCAAAGGGCTATAAAAGTCTGCACACCCTTTAATCCAACAAGAACACTACTAAGTTTGTATCCCAGAGATCATAAGAGAGAAAAGGACTCACAATATGCAAAAATGTTTGTAGTATCCCTCTCTTTCTGTAGTGACAAAGAATTGGAAATTGAGTGGATGCCCATCAGTTGGGAAATGGCTGAATAAAAATATAAATATAATGGAATGTACTGTTTTTTAAGAAATGATGAGCAGGCTGATTTCAAAAAAACTTGAAAAGACCTATATGAACTGATGCTGAGTGAAGTGAGCAGAATCAAGAGAATATTGTACACAAACACAAGATTATGTGATGAACAACTGTGATGGACTTGACATTTCTCAACAATGCAGTAATTCAAGGTAATTCCAATAGACTTAGGATGGAAAATGCCAACTGCATCCAGAGAGAGAACTATGGAGACTGAATGTGGATTGAAGACTAGAACTTTCACTTTGCTTGCTTGTTCTTTCTTGGCTCTTTCCCTTTGGGTCTGATTTTTCTTTCACAACATGACTAATACAAAAAATGTTAAAAATGACTTTATCTTTATATTGGGGTCTGAGTTTTCTTTTATAACATGACTAATATGAAAATATTAAAAATGATTATCAGATTGTTTGCTGTCTTGTAGAGGGGGAAGGTAAGAAAGAATGTTTCCAATTACATATAAAGATAAAAATAATATACTATTAATTAAAAAAAAAAAACCAAACAGATGCACAAAGTTCAGCTGGCAACCTGCCAGGACCACCAACTCAAAAAGAGAGCATCACCTGCTCCCCTTCCTCCCAATGTCCATGCAAACCTCAGTCAGCAAATGGGGAACTCACCTTATCAAAGGGGATGCCATATTTCTTCAGGATTGAAGGGGAAATCAAGGTCATTTTATGGCGAAGAAAAGCCTCGCAACTTTGGGCACTTCCTGGGAAGAAACCTGTGTGAGAGGAAGAGAGGTTATAGTCAGTTAGCCACCCTAAAGCTCCCAGAAGGAGCAGGAGGGGACCCTTGCAGGGGGTAGCCCAGCCCCTACACTGTCCCAAGCACATTTCCAGCCTTGGCTTATATATTCCTACAATGAGGAAGAGGAAAGCATCAGCCATACCTCTTCCTGTGGGCTCTAGCCTGGATGAGCCACCCATGTCTGACCCTCCAGTCCTCCCACCCCCAATCAGCATACAGCTTAGGACACTTGTGAATGTCCCTATCTATAAAAGCAAAGCAAACCAAGAATCAAACAGCCAAAGGAAAAAGGTATTCCTTTGTGGCCTCAGGGCTCCTCCTGAAGGGAAGAGAGGCTGGGGATCCGGGAAGTCAGGGCAGAGAAACATTACCTTTGGCCAGACGCTCCAAACGTTTGCCATGCTCTGGGGGAATGGAGTACCTGCAAGCACACAGGAGAATCACAGGTTTGGTTATGCTCATCCTCTGCCAGGTCCTGTCTCCTCAACCCCATAGACCTCACTGCTTCCTGCAACCCCGAACCCCGGGATAAATACAAAAATGTGAGAAGGTCCCAGGGGACTTCACAAGAAATCAAGGATGTAGCAAAGCCACAATCCTGGCCGCCTTCAGCAGCCCCGAGCCCAGGGCCAAAGAAAAGCCTGAGCCAGGAGAGAGTCAATCTTTTTTCCCTCAAAAAAAGCTGCTTGTAGTGGATAAAGCAGGCTTCAATCACAAAGACATCAAGTGCCTGCTGGGTTGCACGGAGCTTGACCCCCCACTAACTCATCTGATCCTCAAGGAGAACCAATGTAGTCTCTCCCTCCCCCAGCAGTCTAGCCCTCTTCCAATCTTGGCTTACCAGCTGGTTTACTTGCCTTCTCCTGTCCCCAAGGCCCCCAAGGCCAGGGTGCCGACTTCAGCTATCCCTCAGTGTCTACCATGCGCAAGTCCTTTTTAGCCCCAACCTTTGTTGCACCCCATGTTCAACAGCTCTACCCTAAGTTCTACCTTAGCCTTTCCCCAAAACCCCGCCCCTCCTCTGTCCAGCTGCCCCATTACTGTGGATGAACCCTTGTCCATATGGTTCCTGTCCAGTCAGTACCCAGGGTACATGTGGAAAATTCTGCAGAAATGCTCTGAGACCACCCCCACATCTCATGGGAAGCCAAGTTCCCTGTCCTCACCTCTCCCATATAAAACCCTCCAAACTACTCTCATGCCATCCGGGGGCAGATCTTACCTGTATTCTCTCCAGTGTCTTACACACCTTGCCAGGCCACCCTCTAAGCGGTTGCCAAAACCGCTTTTATTCACTTCTAAGTCCAACTACATCAACCAGAACCTTTAGTGGTTCCCCTTGGCCCAAAGTCCAGCCAGTGACCACTGAATGGCAGTCTTTCTTCCCATGCCTGGCCTTAAGTGCCAAGGAAACTAACCCAGGCATAGACCCTCCCACGCCCAGAAGGAGCATCAACACTCACTTTCCTGGTTTCCCTGGATACTGGGGGTCCCTGCAGAGGGGCAGGCCTGACTCACCAGGACTTGGGCTCCCCAAAATGCAGGTAGTTGATGCTATACAGGTCCATGTCCTCCGTGTGCCAAGCGAAGGAGGTCTTCCACATGCCGAAGTAGAGGTAGGGAGTGTTGACGCCCTCGATGGTGATACCGCTCTCATTCTCCACCACGTCCAGGATGGTATTCAAGCGGCCAATGTTCCACTCGTCTACATGCTGTGGGCACAAGCTAGTTCAGGGACCCTCTGAGGCAGGAGAGGGGGCCCAGAGACAAACTACCAGGCCCCCCCATGGTCAGGCTGGATGAAGCAGGGGGAGGTGGGCCACAGCCGAGTACAGACACGCATGCCATGGGTCTGCCCTGAAACCCCCCTACCTGCTCAGGTGAAGGAGAGAGGGCACCTTCCTGCCTGTGACCCATCCAGGAAAGCGATGCCCTTGCCCACCCGGCAGCCACCAAGTACCCACCATCCCTGGAGCACTGTGCCCAGGGAGACCTGGAGGCTGGATCAAATAATGGGAGCTGACAGTTTAATGGGGGCTTAGAAAGGACACTGATTGGGGCAGCTAGGTGGTGCAGTGGATAGAGCATCAGCCCTGGAGTCAGGAGGACCTGAGCTCAAATCTGGTCTCAGACACTTAACACTTCCTAGCTGTGTGACCCTGGGCAAGTCACTTAACCCCAACTGCCTCAGCAAAAAGAAGAAAAAAAAAAAAAGGACACTGATTAACAAGATGTAGTGGGACTGAAAGGAGCTAATAGCAAGGGGGAGTCAGGAAGAGGACAAACAAGATGTTCAGTTTGAGATGCCTAAGGCACATCTGGGGTTGATCTCAGGAGAGGTTCAGGCTATATTATAGAAGACATCTGGGAATCAGTTCATAGAAATGACCATTAACCGCCCTCCCCAGCACAAGTGGTCGAGATCACCAAGGACAAAGGGCAGAGACAACAAGGGTCCAGGAGAGAATCCTGGGCATAAAAAGGACACCGAAGAGGTTGGGATGCCAGGAACAATGTAACCCCTAAAGGAGATAACGTTCACCCACTACACATGCATGAAGGGTCCACTGCGTGCAGGAGCTACAGGTGATCAAGTGTCAAAGGGCACAAGAATGAAGTCATCAGACATGGCAACTAGAGATTACAGGAAACTATAGGGAGCCAAGTGTTGCATGTAAATGGCTTTTTCAAGCAATATGGATGACAAGGAGGAGAGACACTGAACAACAGCTCTCAGGAAAGGTTGGATCAAGCAAAGATTCTGAAAAAGAAAAGGAACACTTTTACTGGCAGCAGGGAAGCCAGAAATGAGAAAGGGGGAATAATGGTAGGGGACAGACAGTGCTAGAAAAGACTACCTGTGACCCTGGTTCATCCTGTCTTCTTGGGGACCCTGGGAGCAGGAGGCTTCGGGTCAAAGGTGAGAATCAGGGGAAATCCCCTTTAAACAGCCCAGGAGGGTCGGGTGCTGATACTACAATACAGTTCGGGAATGACAGAAGTCCCAGACCCTTCTAGCAGGGAGCTGCCATTCACCAAGTGGTCAATGCACTGCACAGGTCTTGAGCCATGGGACTTTGCACCTCCAAAGGAAGGAGACCAACCTCTTAGCCACCTCCAGTTCTCTACCTGGAGAGACTAAAAAGCTATTATCTGGAGTGCTAGGGTCTTTACACAGAGGGGAAAGGAATCTCTAGGAAGTCTGAGAGTTTTCCCCTTGCTAGCAGTCCTCCACACACGAGTCCTAAAAGGTTGAAGGACCATCTCCACTTTGATAGGCTGCAGCCTACCAGAAAGGGAAGGATTGGTATTTTAAAGCACAGGTTTGGGGGCCTGGAGATGAGAGTGTCTGAGTCAAAACACTATGCTAATTAAGCACATGACAAATGTTAATTGCATACTTTAGTAGCTAGGGGCTATCAATACCATCCCTGTTTTACAGATGAGGAAACCAAGGCACAAGGCAGTGAAGGGATCTGCCCAAAGTCACCTGGCTAGCACCTGGTCAAGCTGCAGGGCCCTTTCCTTTTTTTGATTCTGCCTTAGCAACAGAGCAAGTGATATGAGAAGGTCTGATGTGTGATCCTGCTCCTGGGAGGGAGCTCAGAACTCTGGCACTGGCCAGAGATTACCCATGAGCAGACAAACGCTCTTCCCATTCCTCTGCTCTCCTGAACTCTCAGCTCTCCCTGGTCTCTTCTCAGTCCAACTTTGTCCTGTCCTCTTCTGAGTCTCTAACACCTGGCATTCAGACAAGTCTCAGCCTATAGCTCCCACTATCTGTTGCTGAACCAGCACTGTCCCCTGCTGACAGGGCCACTCCCGTTGTACAACTCTGGCTGGGCCCTCACTGCTACCCGGCGATCCTACACCACCTTCTGGGGAAATCCAACCTCCTGGCTGTCCCTGTCTCAGATGCTTCCTCTCCTCAGACTCCTGACTTCCCAGGCTTCCATCAAGTCTTTGATCAAACAGGATGCCTTTCCCAATTCCTAATTTTAGAGTCATGCCCCCATTTATCCAATACTGGCATGTTGCTTCCTGTAGGCTGAGCTCCGTGAGGGCAGAATCTGCCTCTGTTGTGCAGCCCTCACCATAGCCCTCCACCCAGGGCACAGAACTTATGCCTAATAAATGTTCACAGGCTTTCCCCTTCCAGAGGGAATTTCAGCCACACTGTCTCTGGACCAGTCTACACTGATATGATCCAACCACTCATTCCAACTTCATGTATAAATCCTATGTCTTAGAGAACAGAGTAAGAGATCAGCCCAGTGTCCTGGATTAAGTCCAAGTCATTTAATGGAGACCTGGGGAATGGCCCCAAAGCACTAAAAGAACTAGCAAATCTAATCAGGGATGAAAGCACTGCCAAGAGGCCTTGAAAAACTGGGGGACGGGGATCAGAAAGGGGACAGAGGCATTGGAAAAGGGCCACTGGATCAATTTCCAAAAGTGGACAAAAGTAGAGTTTGCCAACAGTAAGCTGGTAAGAATGGCTCTAGTTTCTGGCAAAATCCAGGAATATTGTATTAAAAGAATCTACAGAAGGAAGCAGAAATTCCATTCTGGTCCCCCCGGCTTTACTAGTAACAAGCCTTGCCAGATTTGCCAGAGTTGGTGCTTGGTCAGGGCTCTTGGCCTGGCAGAACAAGGAAAAGTCAGAAAGAACTAAATGGCCCTTGGCTTCATTTCTGCTTATGCTCCTGAGCACCGGTACGAGACAAGGTGGCAGGAGGTAGTCAACCTTACCAGGAAGACCCCAAGAGCCATCCTGCCCAGAGAGGGCAAATGAAACCTGACTGAGCCTCATGCAGAAACGACAGAAAAGCAATTCACAAGCCCTGGGGAAAAACTGACCATCTTAGCAGCCAGGTTCCCTGCCAACACTTGGGATACTGAGGAAAAAAAAGAACGTCATCTTCAAGACAAGAACCCCATCTCCAAGGACAGGAGGAGTCTGGATGCACCACAGGGAGGCCTTTGCAGGGTACACCAAGAGCCGCCATGCTCTGGCAGCCAGTTACAAGCGGCTCCATCCATTCCCTTGTTGACCCAGATGATCCAAAATGGGCCAGAATTTGAAACCAGGTCTTATCACTTCCAAGGCTACTCCTCTACCCACTAGGTTTCCCTGCCTGCCCAATGCCCCTGCTTACCTTTTCATACAGCGTCCCATTCACATCAGCACCATAGATGGGGGGATTAAACGTTAGATTTTTCCAGTATTTTCGCTCAAGCTCTTCAAATTCATTGTAGCGTGGGGTACAGTACCTTTGAAAGAACAAATGGACAAACTGCTCAATCATTCCCCATCAAGAAGGAAACACAGCATCTGCAGCTGGACCTTGGAGGATCAATGCAGGGAAGCTGGTCTGAAGGAGCCTCTTATCTCAGGACAAGCATCTGCAGCCTCCTGCACTGGGACAGGAGGCAGAGAAGCAGCGGTGGCAGGAAAGCTGCTTCCTGCCCTCAGCTCTGCGGTATCTCCCTGCCCTTACCCCTGCAAGACTCAGGGGGAGACTGAGCATCTGCACAGGCCTTGTCCTGCTCAGGGCAAGGACATCTCGGCTTGCGGAAGACCCCAGGGGAGCAGGTTACATGCCAGGAGTTTTTCTGCCAGTCACAAAGAGCGTCTTCAAAGAGTCTGCCCTGAAAAGCCCCTGCCCGGCCAACCCACTTCCTCCAGAGATGAATGGGCCTGCTCCCTGGGCACTTAGCACATCTGAGCACATATTAAAGTGCTGGTCAACGAGCAGTTAGGGAAAGCAGCAGGGAGAGCAAAGGATGGACTAGAGCAAGGAAGAACGTCAACAAGAAAGGATGCAGCCTTGACCTTGGCAACTGCAGAAGAGTTATGGGAGACACCACAGGACAAACTTCAGCATGCCTGGGCTATTGACCAGTTATCGGAGGAGGGGTGAAGAGGGGGTGGGGGAGGAGGAAGAGACAGATGATGATTCCCAGAATTCAGCCTGAGGGATGGCACTTTTACCCAGGAGCCTCTCTGGCAATCATCCAAGAGGGATAAAAGATGAGGGGAAGGGAGCTCCCAAGGCATAATGGCTGAGCTGTCCAGGAGGAAGGCAGAGAAGGCTCATGGCTGAAGATATAAGAAACAAGACCACTAAGAAGCTAAGGGGAAAGCCCAGAGCTGGACCTTGGAGGGCCAATGCAGGGAAGCTGGTCTGAAGGAGCTTCTGATCTTTGGACAAGCAACAGCAGCAGGACAGAGGCCTCTAGGAGGGCGAGGAAGCCTCAAGAGGCTGCCTCAGAGACCCCCTAGGACCTGACCAAAGGAAGCAGGCAATGTGACACTAAGGGGAGGCCATAGGCAGGAGGCCCCGGCAACTAAGCACAGCCCTAGGTCCTGAGCAGCTGAACACAGAAGAGCCTGTTCCCAGGGCCTGGAAGCTACAGTAAGCCGTTACAACCACGTGGATGTTGGCCCAGAGGGGTGGCGATGGCATGCTGCATCAGTGGCAGCTGGATCCTGGAGATGTGGAATGGGAACAGAGTGGGGAAGGACAAGGTCAAGGGGAACCAGGAGCTATACAAGAAGCGAGGGACCACTTGATGGAACCTTTCAGTTCATGGCATGGAGACAGCAGAGTGGGGAAAGCCTGCATCAGTGCAAGGGGAGGCAAAAAGAAGCTCAAGGGAGGTCAAGCTGCTAAGAGAAAAGGGCAGCAGGGAGGGCCTGGCCAGGTCACCCCAGTCCCCAAAAGCATACCACATCCTGGAGAAGTGGGAGCCAAAACCAAGCAGGTGAGGGGCAGAGCAGAACCAGTCAGGTGCTTGGAGGACAGCCAACAGGGCCAGCTAAAATGTCTCATGGCATGAAGGAGCCCCTCCATGGAAACCACAGCAAGGATTCAGGACTAGGGAATAAGGCAAATGACCTGGAACTATAAAGGCTCTGCCCCAAATTACAAAGGCAGGGGCACAGGGAAAAAAAGAAGGGGCTGGTGGTAGAGACATCTATTTGAATGGCAGCACCAGCTTTGGTGTAACAATGGGAAAAAAAGAAGTCAGGATGCCAGGCAAGACACAAAGCTTCAAGTCTATCTCAGGAGGGCTCTGGAGTAGAATCAGAAAGGAAGTCCTTAGAGAAACAGAGGCACAGGAATGGCCAAGAGTTGATGAGCAGAAGGTGGAGACAGTAGGGATGTGAGAAAAAGGCTATAGGGAGGCTTGAGATTTAAGAGATGGCTCCAACACCCCAAAGCAATGGCACTGTCTGCACAGTATCCAAGGGACAGCATGAGGCATTGGAAGCCAAAGGCTTTGGCTTCAAATCCTGGCTCTGCCTGAGAAAGTCAGCTGACTTCTCTGGACCTCAGTTTCCTTATCAGCAAAGGTAAAGAGGCTAGACTGGAGAGACTCACTGACCCTGGACAGTCCCTCTCCCCTGATGGTATGAGCTTGAATGGGCCTCTGCAAAGCCTTTATCCCTGTTACCTACTGGCCCTCAAGCAAGAAGAGCCCAAAAATGGAGACCAGGGAAAGGAGGAAGACAAAAGCTCAGGTGCCAAGGCCTGCGGGAGTGAGGGCAAGGAAGAGGCCACCAGTGGGCAGAGCCAGGAGGCGCCAGTGTGGCAAACAAGAAGCCTCAGGGCTCAGTTCCGTTTGACTTGGCCATGCCCTGGCAGACCCTGCTCTGGAGCCCTGCAGGACGGCGGCGCCCTGGGGGACACGGGACTCCTGACTCACTTGTCACTGTTGGCTATCCTGCGGAACTCCCGAACAGTCATGGCTTTCTTCTGGATGTTGTACTGGGTGAAAAGGCCGGACTGCCCGGTGACCACCTGCTGGATGGGGGCCGGGATGACCAAGTCATCGATGTCATCATAGGTCGACCTCGGCTTCCACTCCTTTGGAGGAACCACCTGGAAGACACAATGGGGTCTGCTTACTCGGGGCTGTCTCCACCCAAGAGGAGCCAGGCAGCGGGGGTCTGTGACAGGAGGCCACACACAGGGTGGGTAGCAAAGCCCAGGAGAGCCCCCAGTCTGCCTGCTCAGCCAAGCCCAAACCTGCTGCTCCAAACCCCTCTCATAATCACTGGCTGCAAAACCCCAGGGAGTCACCTGCCTTCTGTTCACCCCAGATTCTTCCTCAGTGAAACAAGGACTCACAGCACTTACATGGGAGGACTGTGCTGAAAATCAGAGACGGCCATCCTGGCACTGGCTCAGCACAGCACCTGGCACACAGCAAGTGCTCAGCTAATACCAGTTGTGGTGGTAGTTGTTACTAGACCTCCAGGGTCCAGCCAGGCTTCCCTAACCACCCGCCCCACCCCACCCAGCACACTGACCTTGGCCAGCCCCGCCCGGTGCGCTCCTTGGGACTCAATGTAGGCGATGTAGCGGCTGAAGGTCCGAAATTCCTCCATGGTGGGATAGAAAGTCATGATGCGGGCACTGGGGTTCAAGCTCTCCGACTCGGAAGCCATGCTGCCTTCTCGTCCTAGAGCAGGCTCCGTGGTGGAATCTGGAGAGGGAAGAAGAAGCTGAGTTCTCTGTGTTTCTGCCAGGGAGCTGTGAGCTCCATGACAGCAGACACTTGGACCCTCTGCCCCAGAGCTTCACATACAGCAAGTGTTTAATGAATGTAGGACAGCTGGACTCCACCTGTTTGCATTCGGAATCCACCTTTAGACTGGGAGCTTCTGCCTCTCTGGGTGAATGGACCACAGGCCCCAGGGGTCAGGAAGATCTGAATTTGCCTCTGGCCTCAGTCACTTAGCAGCCTGTGTGACCCTGAGCGGGTCACTTCTCCCCATGTGCTTCAGTCTCTCCATCTGTAAAAGGAGCTGGAGAAGGAAAGGGAAGGAACCCCTTCAGGATCTCTGCCAAGAGAACACCCCAATGGGGTGGTCACGATGAGTCAGCGGCGACTGAGCCAAAGGAGCAAGTACTCCCAAGAGAAAATCCGGAGCCCTGGCATACTGCAAGTGCTCCCTAAGTGCTTGCAGCCTTGATCCCGCTAAGAATCTGGTTATCTGAGGCAGGGCCAGCGGCCACACAGAGGCAAACTAGTCCAGAGTCCAGATACGCTCGGACAGCCAAGAAGCACCTATTAAGCTCCTACTGCATATGTCAAACTTCATACTAAGAGCGGCCCCAAAACAAAGGCCAAGGGCGATCGTTGCCCTGGAAAGGCTCGGTCTAATAGAGGAGACAAATTGCCCACAACTATATGCAAACAAGCTACGAACTGGAGGAAGTGTTCAGCTGGGGGAGGGCCCAGCTACCGGGCGGACTCCAGGTGCACCGTCCCCAGGCCGAGAGAGCCAGGTTCGGAGGTGGCGGGACTGGGGTCGCCTACTTCCAGAGGCTGGGAGCCCAACTCGGTCCCCGGGCACCCACAGCCCCCGCAGGCCCGACCCGCGGCAGTAGCGGCAGCAGCAGGAAGAAGCTTATGTACAGCCCACCCGGCTTTCATTGGCCCGAGCATAGTGGGCACGGATCAATGAAAAGCTGAGGGGCTGCAGTGCCGCCTCCCATTGGTCAGGGAAGCTGCCACTCCATACGCGATGCCCCGCCGCCCCTCCCCCACCCGGGAATAGCTAGCTCCAAGCGCAGGCCTCACATTCCAACCCGGGTCCACAGTCCCACGAGTGCTCTCCCACGCGTGGCCGCCTCTCCGCCGCGGATCTCGGGCCTGGCGCTGGCGCCGCCTCGGGCTCCGCGGAACGCGACCCACCGCCTTCACCGCGACCACCTCCGACCGGGGACTCAGCTCCGCCTCCCGCCTTCTCGCGCAGCCGCACAGCTCTTCGCCCTACAGCCAATCGGCTTCCAGCGATTTTTCTGGGCCCAACCAATAAGCCCCAGTCAAGGCCGGGCTGGGGGCCGAGCGAGCCCCCGCTGGCCAATCTACGCCAGCTGTGTCTGTTGCCAGGAGGAAACGCCAGCCCCAAAGAACCCGGAGCCACTGAATGACTCGACCACCTCCGGAGACCACCAATCAGCGGTGGAAGCTGCCAGACGCGAGCCAATCAGCGCCAGATATGGGCGGCGCCAGCCGAAATAGCAGACCTTCGAAAAGCTGAGAGGAGGGGCCGGGCAGGGTTATTATGGGATGTTCCCCGAAGGCGGGGCCCGGGGATCTTGACAAAGGTGACGGCCCCGCGTGGGGCGGGCGCGCACGTGGCGCCGCGGGAGCGCGCTCGGGATGCTGGAGGAATAGCCGAGATTCGACTCTTGTCACAAACCTGGCCAAGTCTGAGACAGAGTTTCTGGATTTTGAGTCCAGACTTGAAGCAATCGCTCAGCCAGCAAACAGTGATTAAGCCTGTTATGCTGTTAAAGTGGGGGTACCAAAGTGTAAAAAGGCAATCCCTGCCCTCAAAGGAGCTTACGATCTAACGGGGAAAGCACATGCAAACAATATGTACCAAGCGATAAACCAATAACCGCGGGGCTGGGGAGGGTTTCCGGCAAGAGTTCGGGATTTATTGGGGGAGTCAGAGCCGAAGAGGATCAGGTCCCTGCCAGGGAAAAATGGCCAGAGCCGGAGACGCAGCGTCCTGTTTGGGGAGCGTCCAGGAGGCTTGGAGCCAAGAGTCCCGATTCTGGCCATTCCGCTGGAGATTGGAGGGAGCTGATGCGATCACCGGGAGAAGTGATAGGGAGGGGAGGAGAAGAGGACCCTGGACAGAGCCAGATGGGAGGTCTGAGGTTGGGGGAGGAAAGGTACACTTACATGAGACTCATCCAGCGTAAGGGTGGTCATTAAATCTATGGGAGCTGATGGGATCACCCGGAGAAGTGGGGGGGGGGAGGGGGAGGGGAAGAGGACCCTGGACAGAGCCCCGAGGAAAGAGACTGAGATCTGGAGCAGGATCCAATAAAGGCGGGGGAGAAGGAGCAATCCGAGGTAGGAAGAGGAGGGGGGCAGTTCTGAAGACAGATCCAGGAGGAGAGAGTGAACTACATACAGCGCCAGAGGTCAAGGAGAAAAGGCCCCGGACTTGGCAGCTCGGAGATCGTAGGTAACTTTGCAGAGAGGGGTTTCCGCCAGCGATGAGATCAGAACCACAATCTCACAAGTCAGAGGAGAGGAAGAGGAGGCACCGGCTGCAGACGCCTTTTTTTGAGAAGTTTGGCCATAAAGGGCGAAGGAGACGCGGGATAATCGTTAGCCGGAATGGAAGAATCCAGGGAAAGAGTGGGGGAGATATCGGCCGGTTTGGGGGCGGTAAGAAACGAGTCAGTAATCCAGGAGAGATTGAAAATAAGTTTAACCGTGTACGGGAACCTATATCCCCCTCAATTTTACAGGTGGGGAAACTGAGGCTTGGAGAAGCAACAAACTGAACCTGACCTGGCGCCCACACCTAGACCCGTGTATTGCCTGAGGCTTGACCAGGTTTTATCTCTCCCAGCCACAGACTCTAAGGACTTTCGCTTGTTATGCAAAACACTTCCCAGTGAAACTAGCTGATCCCTCCCACCTGCAACCTATCCAGTCCCTCTGCCTTGGTAGCCCCGTTCCGTGACCCCCTCCTCGGGTACCCCAGCATTTGCTGTGTGGCCCCCCAGCTGTAACTCACTTGCCCTGATTGAAAACCTCGGTTTTGCTCTGCTGACTGTTTTCTCTTGAATTCAGGTTGACAGAAAACAGGAATCTCAGGGTCTGAGGCAGAGTTCATGGAAGAAAGGGAGGGAGGAAGGGAGAGGGGGAAAGAAGGAACCACTTATAAAGCACCTACTAAGTGCTAAGCTTAGTGAGGCTGCTAAGTAGCTGTGGAAAGGAGGGCTGGGTCGGGAGTCAAAGTTCCTGTAGGACCTCAGGCCCTTCCTAATCATATGACTCTTAACCACTGCCTGACTCAGTTTCCTTGGCAACAGATTAACTATGTGGGTGAGAGATAGCAAGGAGTTGAGGATGGCATCTCGCTTGCCAACTTGGGAGGATGGAGGTGTCCTTGACATTAATAGGGAAGTTTGCGGGGGGGGGGTAGGGTTTAGGGGAGAAGGGGAAGGGAAGAGATAGAGAACATGCATTTATAGTGCACCTTCTCTGTACCTGACCCTGTTCCAACAACAGCACTAGGATGTAGAGGATGTTATGCCCATTCTACAGTTGAGGAAACTGGGATCTATGAAGTGATTGACAGGTGAGCAGATTTTCCTAACTCCTAAGCCCAGCACTCTAGCTGCTCCCCATCATAGAGACTAATCAGGTATTGCTGCATCTTCTCTCCATGAGGGGACCAGAGTTTGAGGCCAGCTCCAGGGAAGGGGGCCCTAGTCCAGAAAGTTAGGTTGGACACAGAATTGTCTCAGTTTGGCAGAGAAAAGGGAGTGAAGTTCCTATGGTTCAGTGATGAAGAGAGACATCTACACCCAGAGAGAGGACCATGGGAACTGAGTGTGGACCACAACATAGCATTCTCACTTTCTGTTGTTGTTTGCTTGCATTTTGTTTTCTTTTTAATTTTTTTTCTTCCTTCTTGATCTGATTTTTCTTGTGCAGCAAGATAAATGTATAAATATGTATACGTACATTGGATTTAAGATATTTTAACATATTTAATATGTATTGGACTATCTGCCATCTAGGGGAGGGGTAGGGGGAAGGAGGGGATAATTTGGAACAGAAGATTTTGTAAGGGTCAATGTTGAAAAATTACCCATGCATATGTTTTATAAATAAAAAGCTTTAATAAAATAATAATAAATAAATTTATCAATTCCCAAAGTGGGGAGAATTGGCTGAAAAAAAAAGAGAGAGAGAGAAAAGGGGATGAGACAGGATGATTGTAGTGGAGATGACTTGAGCTAGTGAGTACTTTTTCTAGGGATAGAGGAGACCTGCATATTTTTATAGGAAATGGAAGGGGGGGGGGAATTGAAGAAGAGAGGATGAATAATAAGAGAGAATTAAAGATGTGAATGGATGCAGAAAAGTGGGCAGAACCAGTAAAATAACATACAAGAAATGGCTTTAATGTTGTGTATGAAACACCAAACACCCAAAACCCAAACTGAATAATTCAAATAACCAAGCTTTGCCCTGGAAAAGCTATTGGGGGGAAAAATACCATTCTCTCCCTCTCCCCCCGCCCCTTACTCCCTACTTCCCTCTTTTTCTGTCTTTCTCTCTGTGTCTCTGTCTCTCTCTCACACACACACACACACACACTCATTCACTCACTCATTCCTCTTCTTGCTAAGGTTGGGACTATGGATATAGATAATTGCTTCTATCATCAGGATCCATTGATGATTTAGTGGAAGAGTTTCCTTTTTCTTCCCTTTCCATTATAGAATTCTTACCTAGCCTCAGTCAAACCTGTTAAAGATCTTAGCTTAAAAAGACTTGTTCATGATCTTCTTCAAGAATGAAGTACAACCTAGGGGCAGCTAGGTGGCGCAGTGGATAGAGCACCAGCCCTGAAGTCAGCAGGACCTGGGTTCAAATTTGATCTCAGACACTTAACATTCCCTAGCTGTGTGACCCTGGGCAAGTCACTTAACCTCAATTGCCTCAGCAAAAAACAAAACAAAAAAAAAAAAGAATGAAGTACAACCAGCAGGATGATTTCAGAGAGGCCTGGAGAGACCTACATGGACTGATGCTGAGTGAAATCAGCAGAACCAGGAGATCAATATACGCTGCAACAAGATTATATGATGATTGATTCTGATGGACATGGCTCTCTTCAACAATAGGATGATTCAACCCAGTTCCAATTGTTCAGTGATGAAGATAGTCATATACATCCAGAGAGAGGAATATGAAATGTGGACCACAACATAACATTTTCACACTCTCTGTTGATGTTTGCTTGCATTGTGTTTTCCTTCTCAGGTTTTGTTTTTTTGTTTTTTTTTTTCTTGTAGAGCCGATTTTTCTTGTACAGCAGGATAATTACATAAATATATATATACATATATTCAATTTGTCATGTATTTTAACATAATTAACATGTATTAGACTTCCTGCCATCTAGGGGAAGGGGTAGGGGGAAGGAGGGAAAAATTTGGAACAGAAAGCTTTGCAAGGGTCAATGTTGAAAAATTACCCATGCATATGTTTTGCAAATAAAAAGCTTTAATTAAAAAAAAAAAAAAAAAAAAGAATGAAGGACAAACAACTAGAAGAAATGAGCATTAGGTGGGAGAGATGTCAGCCTGCTCTTAATCTGGGAGGGTTTGGGTGGCTCAAAATTGGCTTGCTTGGAACTCTGGCCAGGAGGCGTACCTGCTGGTTCTCAATGCTCACTCTCTGTCAGGAACTCCATTATTTCACAGGAGGAGTTCCCAGTAGGAGGAGAGAATGATTAACCAGAAACACTGGCTAGAATTGGAGGTGGAGATAGGGTGATTGTTGGCCACCTACAAGACACACTGGATGTCCCTTGCTGATGTGTTTTAGGAAAGAACTACATCCGACATCAGACATTTTAACCCTTTCTGTGAATATTTACTTACATTTTGTTTTCCTTCTTAGATTGCTTTTTTTTTTCTCTTTCTAGATCTGATGTTTCTTGTGCAGTAAGATAACTGTATAGATATGTATACATATATTGGATTTGTCATATAATTTAACATATTTAATATGTAGTAGACAACCTTCATCTAGGGGTGGGGGGAAGGAGGGGAAAAATTTGGAACAAAAAACTTTTTTTTGCAAAGGTCAATGTAGAAAAATCACTCATATGTTCTGTAAATAAAAAGCTTTAATTTAAAAAAAAAATAAAAATAAAAGATCTGCTCAAGATGAAAAAAAAAAATAAAGGAAAAAACTACATCTCAGGGAAGGAAATGAATTAACTGATTAACAATGGTTCTAATGGCCAACATTTATATCTCACTTTTCCTGGTAAGTTCCTTGAGGGCAGGGAATGTCTTTTCTAGCCTCTTAGCTTAATTAAAGTTTTTTATTTTCAAAACATACATATGGATAATTTTCAACATTCACCCTTGCAAAACCTTGTGCTCCAAATTTTTTCCCTCCCTTCCCCACCCCCTCCCTTAGATGGCAAGCAATCCAATCTATGTTAAACATGTGCGATTCTATACATATCTCCACAAATATCATCCTAGCCTCTTTTTTAAGTCTCCTTGTGCTTAGCACAATTCCTGGTACTTAGTCGCCATTTAATAAATGTTGATTGATTAATTCAAAGACCTCCAAAGTAGTAGTTGAAGCTGTGATTTTAGACAATCATTTAGCTGAAATATCCATACCCAGAGGTTCCACCATTAGGCTTATGCCCCAAAGAAATCATTTTTAAAAGAAAGATCCTCTCTACACCAAAATAATCCCAGCAGCTCTTTTTGAGGGAGCAAAGAGTTGAAAATAAAAGTGGCCATCACTTGGAAAAGGTTAAGCCAATTACTGTCCACAAATGAAATGGAATCGTACTGTAATGTAAGAAAGACAGACATAAAGCTGATCAAAAGAGAGAAGCCTGGACATTTTGCAAGAGGTTGCCTAGGAAAGGGATGTCCACAATGGTGACAGTGTGAACAGAACAGCCACACAAAAATCGAAAGGGAATATTGTCATGTGGGTTTCAGAAGGAGTCTGTGAGCTATATATGATGGTTATTAAGATCACCATTTAACCAGTGAACAGCTAGCCCAAGGTCACCCAGATTTCAGGGGTGGGCTTTGAAGGAATGAATGAATGAATGAATGAATGAAAAGACATTTATAAAGCTTTCAAAAGAACCAGACCCTGAGCTACGTGCTGGAAATAAATGTAAGCAAAAAGAAAGACAACCCCTTCTCTCCAGGAATTTATATTCTAATGAGAGAAGACAATACACATGGGGAGCTAGACTTGAAGGTGGGGGAGGGTAAGGGTTTTATGGCCTGAGCTCACAGTTTCAGGGCTACAATGCTCAATTTCAAGGGCACGAGGGGGATACAGTTTAGAGCTGCTTCCTATAGTGGGCCAGTGACACCCTAAAGACTATGACTCCCAGAGGTCTTCAGTGAGACATTTGTGGGATATTCTCAATTGCTTACTTATAGAGAGCAAGCCATCCTTGGTTAGGCAAAGAAAAACTCAAAATGGCAAATAGAGAACTTTACTTTTCATTCTTGTGAATGAAGCATGTACTTGCTGTTTCTCTTCCTGTCTGTCTCTGTCTCTTTCTGTCTCTCTGTCTCTCTGTTCTCTCTGTCTCTGTCTCTGTCTCTCTCTCTGCCTGTCTGTCTGTCTGTCTCTCTCCTTCTCTCTTTTTTCTCTGTCTCTGTCTCTATGTTCTGTCTCTGTCTCTATCCCTCTCTTTTCTCTCTCCCTATCTCTGTTCTCTCTGTCTCTCTCAGTCTCTCTGTTCTGTCACTCTTCCCTCTCTCTCCATCTATCTCTCTCTATCTGTCTCTTTTTCTTTCTGTCTCTTTTTCTCTCTGTTTCTATCCCTCTCTTTTCTCTCTATCTCTCCCTATCTCTGTCTCTGTT
>JAJPUD010006365.1:111169-131848 GCA_023553655.1 Myrmecobius fasciatus
CTCTATCCCTCTCTTTTCTCTCTATCTCTCCCTATCTCTGTCTCTGTCTCTCTATCCCTTTGTCTCTCTCCATCTCTGTCTGTCTCTGTCCCTCTGTTCTGTCTCTTACACACACACATACATACATATACACACATGTGTGTACACATATACAATGACACATGTGCACAACACACACACACACACACTCACTCACTCACTCACTCCTTTGTTCAGCCCAGTTCAGGTTTGGTCAAATAGAGACTCTATCAACATAGAGGACATTCAGGATGAGTTGTTGAGGTTAGTGGCTGCAGTCAGACTCTCCCTGTACCGGGCCACCCCCAAAGTATATTGGGTTGCAGGTTGTCTCAAAAGACTCTGTAGGCTTAAACCTCCTCCAAATCAAGTGACAACGATTTTATTACACTGTTCAGAGTAGGCTAAATCCATAAAGGTTTTTAGTAAGAAAAAGAGTTTTAACAAGTAACCAGGGGGAAGACAAGTTCCCTAGCAGTAACCAGGAGGAAGACACCATTGAGGAAGAAGACTCCATTATGGCTTGGTAAGTGGAGGATTATGCTCTTGCAGATGGGCTAACCCTAAAAGGGATTTAGCATCCTAAAAGGAGTTAGCAGAACAGAGAGAAAGATGTCATGAGGCAGGATTACTTCATTGACTGGCTCACTAAACCTAAAGGAAGTTAGCAGAGATCTATAGTATGAGCAAATCTTTTAAAGGGAAATATAATCTCAAGGGGCTGACATCATATCTTGGCTTTCTGATTGGGTATAATAACTGGAATTATGATGGTAAAGGATTCAGCTAAGGATCCTACCAGAGGGGCAGCTGGATGGCACAGTGGATAGAGCGCCAGCCCTGGAGTCAGGAGAACTTGACTGTGTGATCCCAGGCCAGTCACTTATTCCACTCTACTTGGCTCAATCAATCAAAATCCAACAAGTCCACTTATAATCCCATCCCTGGTCCTCTCTGTTTCCCTCCAGGAGTAGCTAGCAGTAGATTGTTCACAATAATTCAAGCTCTCTCTGTCAACTCCCAGCTGGCTGCCCAGGACCCCATAGGGATGGAGATGAAGAGATGAAGTCCCAAGAAGGGACAGTCTGTATTTGCCTGTGCAGCCAGGTGTTGAAATGTCTAAAGAACTGGACCTGGAGTCTCAGACACATCCTAGCCATGTGATTTTTTTGTGTCTCAGTTTCCTCACCTGTAAAATGGAAATAAGAGTTGTTTGGAAGATCCAGTGAGAAAATAAATGCGAAGCAATTTATGAACATTAAGCTATATATAAATGTTCTGTTAATATTATTTGTCTGATCTAGAGGCTTCCTGCAGGGAAAGGCACAGTTTCAGTCACACTAGACTAGGTCAGGGTCAGGTGAGTCAGGAGTGAATTCTTTTGCTCTTGGTCAATCTGAGCCTAGGGCCTATTTATTGATATTTCAGGGCTTGCCGGGCCCTGTGAACAGAGTGGGCCCAGCTTCAAAGGCAGAGTCAGAAGGAGAGTGGATGTGGGCCAGTGTTCCCTCAGAGCCCTGAGCTGGGCTATCAGACCTTGAGTGGAAGTTCCCCTTCCTCGATCCCCACACCATGCCATCCTGATCCCCTTAGCCTTCTCTGTTCCAAGTGGGCAGTGTCAGTGGCCCTGGGCTATAATCTTCAGATGAGCAGGCAGTCCTCACCCAGGCTAGGACTCCACAGACCCTCTGCCCAGAGCAGGAGGCAGCCATTATCCCTGAGTCACACCTTCCTGTCCCCAGGTCAAATCACCAGGGTAGGGTGACAATGGCTGCTGGATCCAGTGCCCTTCAGGGATGAAGAAGCCCAAAAAAGCAGAATTCAGACTATTTCTAAGACACAGGACATGGCCTGGAAGTGGCTACTTAGGGATGGCAGCACGGAAGGAAGGGGCTTCAGCAACCTGAGGAGGACATGAAGTGTCCCCCTCGTACCTGCAACATCTGCAAAAGTGGGTGCCCAGCCTCTGCTGGAAGAGCTGGAGTTTATGGGAAGAGGCCCCCAGGCAAACCATCCCCCTGCAGGACAGCTCCCATTATTTTTAGGAAGCTTTTCCTGACCCTCCCTCACTCCCATTCGTCCAGACTCTACCCTAGGGTTCAAGCAGAATAAGGCTGATCCCCCACACACACACACATACATATCTGTAGACAGCATTCAGGTCCCCCTAAGTCTTTTCTTTTTCAGGCTAACTACACCCAGTTCCTTGAACCAGTCCTACAAGGACAGGGCTCAAGGCTGTTCCTTATCCTGATTGCCCTGCCTGGACAAAAGTCTTAATCAATGTCTTTCCATCACTCAGATTTCCAAGGTCAGAGTCACCCTCCACTTCTCATTTTCCTTCATCTCGGTTCCATCCTTGCAGCTAAGAAAAGAGGCTCCTCTGAAGAACCCAGTTCTTCTTACTTCATTTTACAAAAGTTCATAAGTTTTCCCAAGTTTCTCTGAAACTGTCCATCATTTTTGACAGCACAAGAGTATTCTGTCTCATTTTATAGAGCATAAAATGTTCAGCCATTTTCCAATGGATTCTCATTCTTTCCCACCTCATAAAGAGCTGCTATAAATATTTATGTCCAGAAATATTATTTGTTATTGTTGTTGTTGTTAGACACATTATTAGACAATATTAGAAATATTCTTATTAGACAATAAATATTGATTAGAGTGTCTAGCTCACAAAGAGGGGAATTGAGTTTTGAGTAGTCTAGGAGTAAAGGTATCAAGAACATTTGGAGCAAGAGCTATGGTGACTGGGATAATGGATCCATTAAAGTGGAGTGGAAACATTGCTTTTCCACAGCTGAGGTCCAGCAAGCAAGCTGTGCCCTGGGCTTAGCATACCCACAACCCTTTGCACTCTCTGGCAAAATCCCATAATTATCATATTGCTTTGACCAGTATCAGGTATTCTCCAAGCTTAGACAAGCTCTGGTCATGAAACCCTGTTAAGTCAATCTTGTCCCTGAAGTCAGGAGGACCTGAGTTCAAAGCTGGTCTCAGACACTTAACATTCCCTAGCTGTGTGACCCTGGGCAAGTCACTTAATCCCAATTGCCTCAGGGGAAAAAAAAGTCAATCTTGTCACATTGCTGCTGTCAGGGCTACAGTTTATTGATTAGCCATTGGTGTAAGCTTTAGAGATCCTCACACTGCCTCAGGTCCCCTCCCCAGACGCTCTGGAACATGTGTCTAGATCCCCTGCTTGCTTGCAAGCCATTTTCCTCACTTTGAAATTAAACTTCTGTTTGATTCCCGACTCTGGTCTCTAGCTTGCTGTGTTTGGTTCCAGCCACCCACAGATTAGAGAGCGGCTCAGTCTGATTGTCAGGAGAGCTCAATGGTTTAATTAAAATGTCAAGATTAACAAGGGAAGAGAATGTCCAGAACAGGAGGATGGCCTGGCAAAGTCCTGACAGGCAGAGAAATTGGTGGTCACAATGAGAACAAAGAGTGAGCAGAGGAGGAGGAGTTTGACATTGGGAGAGTGGGAAGGACAGGAGCTTGTGATTGGAGAAAGGAATTGGAGGGCTTGAAATGGGACATTGAGGGCAGATGATAAGATCGAGGGGCTGACTATGGCTGAGAAGGATCAGAGGTGCTTGAGGAGTCCTGAGATCTAGACCTTATGTCAAGGAAGTGACGCCATGACACACTGGAGTGAACTGGATTTAAGTGAGGGCTGTGCAAAATCACCTGCCTCACTTTCCCCTCCAGAATCATCTGGTCCAGTGGCAAGATTTAGATCAGGAGATAGCCCTGGATGCACTGGGAAACCCTAGCGGCCTTTTCAAGCTAAGGTCTTAGATTAAGGAACTCTGTGGTTAGAGTGTTGGAAGCCCTCCAATATAAAGTTGGGATAGATTGGGTGACTGATCCAGACACTGAACTCGAGAAAGGAGGAAGGATGTTTAGGGAGATAGGAGAGAACATCCATCTTGATCTCTTTGGGGTTCAAAATCCTGTTTAAGTGAACCTCAAAGGAAGAAGGGTCAGTGAGGTATGTAAGCAGAAAAAGATTCTAGAAGTAATAACGGGGAACAAGAACTATCCAGTTCAAACTCCTCCCTCTGAGACTAGTGATTTGGAGAGGATGAAAGGAGAGGATCCTTGGAGAGGATGAAAGGAGTAACCAGCAGGAGGAAGGATGACCAGGGGTGCAGTGCCATTGAACAGGAGAGGAAGAGGTCTCATCTCCATTGATTACCTCCAGTTTACCATGCATGTAGCTTTTTGTTCAGATCTGTTTTGCCTTTTTTCTCCCATGTGAAACTGGGAAGTAACTGCTTTTTGTCTTTCTTTGCATCCTCAGCACTTAGCATGGTGCCTTGCACTTAGTAGGTGTTTCTTCAGCATTCTGCCTGGCACATAGTAGGTGCTTCATGAATATTACTTGACTGACTAAAGTGAAGGAAGTTTATGAATTATGGAAAGGGAACTCCAAAGGTACAGTGGAAAGAAAAGGTAGATCTAGAGGGAAATATTGAAGGGGCAAAGTTGAGATGTATAGAGAAAAGAAGGGGAAAAAAAAAAGTAGGGGAAGGTGAACAGTAGGGTTTGCTCTTAGGCTATCAAGAACTCATTATCATTGGGATGGGAATGATAAGGCATTGGAAGCCAATCAAGCAAAGACAGAGAGAAAGGATCCAGATATATAAAAATATTCATAGCAACACTTTTTGTTATGGAAAAAAATTGGAAGTCAATGGAAGAGTGCCCATCAGTTGAGAAACAGCTGAACAAATGGTATATAACCCAACTGCTAATGTCTCCCCTTCTGATTACTTTCCACTCAATCTGAATATCTTATACATGTCTAATTATTTATATGTTGCTTCCTTCATTAAAATGTATTTTTTTTTGGAAGGCTGAAGCTGGTTTTATTTTTTCATTTGTTTTGGGGTTAGGTTGTTTTTTGTTTTGTTTTGTTTTTTGTTGTTGTTGTTTTGGTTTTTTTTTTTTTGGCTATTCTTTGTATCCCTAATTCTAAGCACAGTACTGATATATCCTAAGTGCTTAATAAATTCATGTTGACTGACTAACTATGAATGTGATGGAATATCATTGTGCCATAACAATGAAAGGGATGGATTCCGAGAAACCCAAGAAGACTCATGAATTGAGACAGAATGAAGTAAACAGAACTAAGGAAACATTTTATACAATAAATGCAACATTGTGAAGAGAAACAACTTTGAAAACTTAAGAATTAATACAATGACTGTCAGACATCTCATGATAAATGATTATTACATGTAAACTTATTAGTGCTAGGCGCTCTGCTGAGTGCTGGGATGTAAATACAAAAAAGAAAGGCAGTCCCTGCCTTAAATTAGCTTCTAATATAAGGAGAGATGCTTGGGTGTTCTTTGTTCTCAAGAGGACCAGAATGACATCATTCTATTAGATACAAGTTAATGTGTCTGACTGTGGCTGATCAGACCAATACTAGCTCAGAATGCTCCACCACAGGTTGCAAACAAATAGTTCCTAGCTTTGTGCATCTCGAGTATCTTTTGGGTTAATTCAATTCTGCTTTGCTGATAGAGCACAGTATTTCTCTGATAAGGGCTCTCGCCATACTGGGTGGTCTTGTGCCCGAGTCGAGTCTCCCATGCCATGTGATCAGTTCTAAAGTTTTTGAGACCTTGAGAGTGTCCTTGTTTCAAAGAAAGTAACACACAAAAGTGGCAATTAGGTGTTGAAGTGGACAGAGTGCCAGGTTGGAGTCAAGAATACTTGAATTCAAATCAAGCCTTGGACACTTACTAACTGTATGATCTGGGCAAGTCACTTTACCCTGTCTGCCTCAGTTTCCTCATCTGTAAAATAACCTGGAGAAGAGAGTGACAAACCACTCCAGTATCTTTGCCAAGAAAACCCCAATGGGGTCATGAAGAGTCTGAAACAGCAAAAACCACTATACACAAAAGGAGCTGAAAAGGATGGAAGGGATCAAAATGGATAAATCAATCAGAGAAATCCTGAAGTGATATAGACAAAGGGGAAGTGAAATGTCTGAGCTGAACTCTCTCCTAAAGTGGAAATTTGGAGTTCTTGACCCCACTCCACAATCAGGCAAAGTTTTAGAGATCTGGTGGAGCACTTGGAAGATAATGAGGTTATCTCAGTAAGGAAGGCCCTGGGCTAGCCGGAGAGTCCCAAAGTAGATAGTCCTGCCAGATGAAGAATAAGGTGTCTGAGCTGAGCTCTCTCCTTAAATGATGAAGCATCTTACCCATCTCCTGTCAGAGAGGCAGGAGCTCCAAGGGCTGGGTTGACCTTTCAGTTCTCAAACATGGCCCACGGGTTCTGCTCGACTCTGCTTATTTGTTAAGAGGCAGGTTTTGGGGTGTATTATTGTTGTCATTTTTAATTTGGGGGAAGAAAGAGACGACAAAAGAGAGAAGCAGGAGAAGTGCTAGTGGAGCACTTTTTTAAATTCATGGAAGAGAAAAGAAGGAAATTGAGGACACAGGCAAGGCAGCTCTGAAACCCAACTATTGAACTTACTATATGTATTAAACGCCAGCTGTGTCTTCTTAGCAACAAAGTGATCAAGACAATGCAAAAAAAAACTTGTGATGGAAAATGCTATCCACATCCAGAGAAAGAGCTATAGAATCTGAAGGCTGTTTAAAACATTCAATTTCTCTCTCTCTCTCTCTCTCTCTCTCTCTCTCTCTCTCTCTCTCTCTCTCTCTCTCTCTCTCTGTCTCTCTGTCTCTCTGTCTCTGTCTCTGTCTCTCTCTCTCTTTTGATTTTTGTTTTGTTTCTTCTTTCTCATGGTTTTTCCCTTTTGTTTTGATTCTTCTACAACATGACTAATGTGGAAATATGTACAACATGATTGTACATATATAACTTCCTATATCAGATTGTTTACTGTCTTGGGAAGGGAGGAGAGAAGGAAGGGAGACAGAAAAATTTGAAACAAATTCTGTGGGACAAAAATGAATGTTGACAACTATCTTTACATGTAATTGGAAAAATTATCAAATTTTTAGCAAAAAAATTATAAAAATATTAAAAAGAAGAAAAAAAAGAAAATGCCTGCTATAAGTAATATTCATGGTCTCATGTATGTTTCTTTTCAATTCTTCTGTGAGAATGGAAGAGATCCTGTTTGATCATGCTTGTCAAATACAGAAAAAAATTGTAACATAAAAATAGCTCTTGAAGGAAGCCAGCTACAGAGGCTGCCGCATTAGAGAGAGAACTCTCTCTGAGTTCAAATCTGGACTCAGACACTTTCCTAACTGATTCTTGGCAATTTATTTAATCTGTTTGCCTCAATCTCCTCAGTTGTAAAATGGGGATAATCATAGCTCTTAGCTCTCTGAGTTCTTGCGTTAATAACAAAATGACATAATAGTTTTAAAGTACTTTACAAACCTTAAAGAGTTCGAGAAAAACTAGCTTTGCAACAATAACTAATTGTGATGGTGAGCAATAGGGCCAGCAGAGATGCAGTATGGGGAAAAGGGGAAGGAGAGTAGTATGAGGACTTCCCAGTGGAGCATCAGGGCCCTTCCAGGCCTATAGTGTATATTTCTCTTTCTAGCAACACTTTCTCCCGATAGAAGTGAGTATTTAAGAGAGACTTTGCCCCGGGGAGACTTTTATGGGGGGGAGTGGAGGTTCTGTGGCTTCTAAATGCCTTAATTGTTCTTAGCAAAAATCCTTGCATTGAGCCAAATTATGTCCACTTCTTGACTATTACAAGTTGGTTTGAGCTAATGAACAATATAGTTTGAAGAATTACTGACCAGAGCCTGGAGTAGTCAATCCAATCATGAGCATTTATTAAACACTTAATATGTGCTAAGTATAGATACAAAGAAAACAAAAGCCTGGTCCCAGCCCTCAATGAGTTCACATTCCAGTGAGGGAGATAATTTGCCAAAGGTTCAGTCAGTCAATCAATCAATCAATATTTATTAAGTGGTAAGTGCTAGAGATGTTATGTTTTTAGTCCTATCTGCCTCTCGTGACCCCATTGGAGGTTTTCTTGGCAAAGCCACTGGAGGGACTTGCCATTTCCTTCTCCAGGTCATTTTACAGATGAGAGGCAGACAGGGCAGGGACTTGTCCAAGGCCATATAACTAACTAGTAAATATCTGAACTAAGAAAAATCTGAACTAAGATCCTTCTGACTCTGGACCCAGCACCCTAACCACACCTACCTGCCCTAAGTACTGGAGATGCAAAAAAAAGGCAAAAGATAGTCAGCCCTCTAGGAGGAGACAATATGTAAGCAAAAATATACAAAGCATTTAAGATAAGATTTTAGTTAGAATTTAAAGGAAGCCAGTGGTCCTGGTAGAGGAGGGAGAACATTGCCAAAATGGGAGAGAGCTAGAGAAAATGTCTGAAGTCAAGAGATGAGAATGTTGCTCATGGAACAACCAGGAAACTAGTGTCACAAGATTAAAGTGTCAGAGAGGAAGTTATAAGAAAACGGGAAAGTAAAAGAAGAATCAGGAGTGGTTCAGGAGTGGTTTGGGAAGAAAAATAGATTTAGGAGAGCATAATTATTATTTTGTTTGTTTTTTGCTGAGGCAATTGGGGTCAAGTGACTTGTCCAGGGTCACCTAGCTAGGAAGTGTCTGAGGTCAAATTTGAACTCAGATTCTCCTGACTTCAGGGCTGGTGCACTATTCATTACACCTAGCTGCCCCAGGAGAACATAATTGTAAAAGAATATAATATAAGAATTCATGACATGGGGCAATGAAGACATCCACTGCAGGTTACTAAGGTTTTACTATTTTGTTATGTGAATAGCACATAGGATTAGTAAGGAAAGGGGTTTTTAACAACTAACAAGAGGAAAGACAAGTTCCCTTATGGAACTCACAATTAACCAGGAGGAAGCCATTAAAAGAAAGGAACCATGAGGTGGGAGCACATCTTTGACTAGTGGGCTAACTCCATACATAGAAGTCTAGCAGACTAACCCCAAAAGAGGATTAGCAGAGGAAGGGATTGGTGAGCTGACCAATCAAGCGAGATTTAGATATAGCAAGGAGAAAGATGACAAGGATGAAAGATGACAGGGCGGGTTAACTCACAACTAACCAGGAGGAAGAAGCCATTAAAAAGAAGACGCTATGAGGTGGGAGAGTACCTCATAGAGAATTTAGTCCTGACAAGAAGTTTGAGTAGATTACAAGAGGAGTCTTTTATAGGGGAAATAGAATCTTGAGAGCTTGACATCATAATTTGACTTTCTAATTGGATAAGTAAAAGTAGGATATCTAGACCTACCACCACCCGAGATGGGATGAAATTGAAAGTCCACTTGAACAAAAGATCTACTTAGGAACAAAAGGCTCATTTAAGGCTGAGACTTGTCTATTCCTTTCCTTCCTACCTTGCCTCAAGGACTATTATAATCCTAACTGCTTCAGGCTTTCTCTGACCTCCTAGCTACTCAGGACCTCATTTGAAGGAGGCTAGATTATGAAGGGCTTTGAATGGCAAACCGAGCTTTTCTAGTTTATCCTGGAGGTGATAGGAAGTCAATGGAGTTTAGTAAGTAGGGCAGTGACATGATTGGACATGCATTTTTGGGGAAAAAAAAATGGTTGAATGGAGGATGGAATAGAATGGGGAAAGACTTGAGACAGGTAGATCCTCAGGGAGCTTTTGAAATAATCCAGACTTGAGGGATGCAGACCTGCCCTAGGATTGGGGCAAAATCAGAGAGAAGCTGGGGAGTCCTGGAGAAGTGTTGCAGAGGTGAAATCAACAAGAGATCCTGCAGAGGTGAAATTGACAAGAGTTGCTACAGAGGTGAAATTGACAACAGATGCTGCAGAGGTGAAACTGACAAGAATTCTTGCAGAGGTGAAACTGACAGGAGATGCTACAGAGGTGAAATTGACAAGAGATGCTGCAGAGGTGAAACTGACAAGAGATGTTGAATAGGTGACATCAGCAGGCCTTAGCAACAGCTTGGATATGGTGGGATATGATAGTGAGGAGTCTGAATGACTCCTAGGTTATGAGCCAGAGGGGCTGGGAAGAAGGTGTTGCCCTCTACAATAACTGGAGAGTTGAGGAAGTGCCCAGGGAAAAGATAATGAGTTTGGGTTTTTTGGACAGGCTGAAAGGTAACACTGGAGGTCAGCAGAGTGACTGAAGCAGGATGGGTAAATTTGAAAATCATCACAGTGATAAGTAATTAAATCCCACCAACTACATACATATAAGATATATATAATATAAGTCAAGAGGCAGAAGTAAGGAGGAAGAATATTCCAGGCAAATGGACAGACAATTTGTAGGTATGGAGAATCTTGTTGCAGGAAGGAGACCAGAGTTATCAGACCGTAGACTGTATGAAGGGTGAGTGGAAAGATAGGAAGGGGGCCAGGTGGTGAAGTGCTTTATTTATCAAACAGGAGACTTTAATGAGCAGGAACTACCCCACCTTTACCCCAAAACATAGTTCCAGTATTCTTTTCCTAAGATTTTGTGAAGAAGTTTCTATTTTAAGCGGACGTTGCCTTTGGTCATCTGGACTAAGTTAGGAGGTTACTATGTAATGGAGGAGACAACATGCATTATGTAGCATTCAAAATTTGCAATATTCTTTATATTTCAGTTGTTCAGTAAGTCAGATGTTTGTTGACTTTTGGGGCTCTCCTTGAGGCAACTAATGGGAAAATACACAAATTAATTGCCTAACAAATTGACATATTTGTTTTGCTAACTGATTTTAATGTTTGAAATTGATTTCATAGGAGCATAAATGCAGAGTTGGAAGAGTCCTTGGAGATCATATGGTACAAACTGTCATGGGAAGAAAATCCATGTCTTTCAATACTGAGCCAGGTCCAAATCCAGAAGGCACTAACGTAGGCACACATGTACACAGGGCCTTGGGAGACTCCTGTAAGAAAACCATTTTCCTCCATTGGGCTCTGAGAGTCTTTTGTAACCTGAGGGGTTAAGGGAATGAAGATGGAGGAAAATGTGACTTTTCACTTTAAAAGAAATGGAGGGGCAGCTAAGTAGCACAGTGGATAGAGCACCGGCCCTGAAGTCAGGAAGACCTGAGTTCAAATCTGATCTCAGACACTTAACACTTCCTGGGCAAATCACTTAATCCCAATGGCCTCAGCAAAAAAAAAAAAAAAAAAGAAATGGAGGTTAAGGCAGTACTGGTGCTCTGACCTTTGGCCAAGCAAGTTCCTAGGGTGTCTCCCTTAGTAGTCATCTCTTTACTGCTGCCATCACTTTCTGAACTCCACCCTACTGTTTTCCCCCATTGTTAGTGGGTTGGCCCCTAGGATCCCACTTCCATTGAACTACTTTTTTTTGGTTTTTGGAAGTTTTGGTTTTTAATATGATTAATTATGTTGATTTCTTAATGTTAAACCAGCTTTACATCTCTGGTATAAATCCCAATTGATCATAATGAATGAATGATTGCCTAGATAAATTGTTTGACAAGATTTTGTTTGAAAATGTTCAACGTTCATGAATGATTTTCCATTTTTTCCAAAAGCATATTTACTTCAAAGGAGCCACTAGGTGGCACCCTAGTGCATCGAGTACCTGGCCTGAAGCTGGGAAGACAACTTCCTGAGTTCAAATTTGACCTCAGATATGTGGAAGTTTCCTCGAGAAAAGTCCCTAGTGCAAAACAAATCTCACATTCACTAGCTTACGTGAGCCAGGGCGAATCAGTTAACACTGTTGCCTCAGTTTCCTCATCTGTAAAATGAGCTGAAGAAAGAATTGCCAAGTACTCCAGTATCTTTCTCAAGAGACCCCCCAAAAGGGTTACAAAGAATCAGACATAAGGGAAAATGACTAACTAGTAACTAAGAACGATAGTCAGTCAAAAGGCCTTTTGAATGTTAGCTAAGCAGAAGAAGTTACTTGGCAAGATGATCAGGAACATGAAAATGGAACTGAAAGAGAGGATGGCTGGAGTAAAGTGGTGAAACCAATGGGGAAGGTTGAAAGGGAGGGGGGGTATGGCCTGGAGTTGTTGAGACTAAGAAAAGCAACTTGGGTGATAGTGTCAGGGAATAACTGATTCTAAAAGTTGAAATTTTGGGTGCTTAGAGCTTAGGTATAAATGCCTACACTTAGGATTGTTTTATTCAAATCTCAGTTATTATGGAGAATAAGAAAAATTACATAATAACTTACATGCTACCCAACCATTAGTATTTCTGCCACTAATGAGAGATGCTTTCTTTATTCCACCCTACAAGATGATCTCTCTCTCTGAGGAGCAGATGAAGGGACTCAGAGAAACCTGTCCACTTCTGGATGTTCAGAGGACAATGGGGAGGGGAATGGAGTGTCCCTAAGGGAAATTCAAAGTGAAACTTCTTGGAGGAAAAAAAAAAAAAAAAAAAGATGTGAGATGGATTAGAGTAGGTACCTAGTCAGGAAGGGCCTTAGCTAGTTCATCTTCTTTTCTTTCTTTCTTTTCAATATACATTGCTTTATGAATCATGTTGGGAGAGAAAAGTCAGAACAAAAGGGAAAAGCCATAAGACAGAGAGAAAAAAAAAACAGAAAAAAAGAAGTGAATATGACATGTGTTGATTTACATTGAATCTCCATAGTTCTTTTTCTGGATGCAGATGGCATTTTCTATCCAAAATCTATTGGGATTACCTTGGAAATTTTTTTTGCACTTTTTTTAGGATTTTTTTTCCAACTACATATAAAGATAGTTTTTAACATTCATTTTCCCAAAATTTTGAGTTGCAAATTTTTCTCCCTTCCTTGGGCCCTTCCTTTGCCTCTCCCCAAGACAGCAAGCAATATGATACAGGATTACATATGCATAATCATTTTAAACATATTTTCACATTAATCATGTTGTGAAAGAAAAAAACAGGACAAAAGGGGAAAACCATGAGAAACAAACCAAAAAAGTGAAAGTAGTATACTTCAATCTGCATTCAGACTCCACAATTCTCTCTGGATGTAGACGGCATTTTCCATTCCATTATCACATATCGTTATTGTTGCTGTGTACAATGTTCTCCTTCTTTTGCTCACTTCACTCAGTATCAGTTCATGAAAGTCTTTCCGGGTTTTTCTGAAATCCACCTGCTCATCATTTCTTATAGGACAACAATATTCCATTACGTTCATACACCATATCTTAATCTGCCAGGTGATCTTTAGAATCTTCCTAAGACAAATCAAATGGAAACCATTCAGTTTCTTGGCTCGTGTCCAGACTTTGTAGACCTTCAGTTTTAGTTTCTTAGTCGGTCTAATATCTCTTCCCTTCCACACTTTCCTTTGGAGCCTTCTACATGCTGATTTAGCTCTGGCAACGTGTGATCATCTGCAAACAAAACATCAGGCATTAACACTCCCTGCACTTTAGTTTTGGCTTGTAGCCTTTTCAAGCTGCAGAATTTACCAGAGTGTTCCTGAGCATTTGATTCCATGTTTGACTAAACCGCCAAGCATCCAACTCTACTGCAGAGAGCACAATTTCATTGGGCTGTCCTCCTCGAATGTCAAATGATAACTTGCCAAAAAAAAAAAAAAATTATGAAGAACTCACACAGCAAGCGCTCACAAGAAAAAGCAATACAAAGACACTCTCAAGGTCTCTCTTAAGAACTTAAGGATTGATTGTATGACATGGGAAATGCTGGCACAGGACTGCCCAGCATGGCATGCCTTCATCACAGAAAGTGCTGTGCTTTACGAGTAAAGCAGAATTGATTAAGGTCAGGGGAAACACGAGATGACCAAAGTTAGAGAGTTCACCCCAAATGTTCATAAGAATTATTTGAATTTCACACGTGCAAAAAATGTTTGTGGCAGCCCTTTTTGTAGTGGCTAGGAACTGGAAACTGAACGGAGGCCCATCAATTGGAGAGTGGCTGAATAAATTGTGGTATATGAATGTCATGGAATATTATTGTTCTGTAAGAAACGACCAGCAGGATGATTTCAGAGAGGCCTGGAGAGACTTGCATGGACTGATGCTGAGTGAAACGAGCAGAATCAGGAGATCATTATACACGGCAACAACAAGACTATATGATGATCAATTCTGATGGACGTGGCTCTCTTCAACAATGAAATGTTTCAAACCAGTTCCAATTGTTCAGTGAAGAAAGCCATATACACCCAGGGAGAGGCCTGTGGGAACTGAGTGTGGACCACAACATAGCATTTTCACACTTTCTGTCCATGTTTGCTCGCATTGTGTTTTCCTTCTCAGTTTTTTTTTCTTGTAGATCCGATTTTTCTTCTATAGCAAGATAACTGTATAAATATATATACATATATTTGATTTGTCATATATTTTAACATAATTAACATGTAGTAGACTTCCTGCCATCTAGAGAAGGGGGTGGGAAGAAGGAGGGAGAAATTTGGAACAGAAGGCTTTGCAAGGGTCAGTGTTGAAAAATTACCCATGCATATGTTTTGCAAATAAAAAGCTTTAATAAAAAAATAAAATAAAAAAGAATTATTTGAGTCTGACCTGACCTGACATTCAGCCATTCCTTAATTGATGGGCATCGTCTCCATTTCCAATTCTTTGCCATCACAAAAAGGGCTGTATGACTTTTTGTTGCAGATGATCTTGCCCTCAAAGCAGCCTCCAAAGCTGAGATGCAGCAAAGTATGAATCAATTCTCTGTTGTTTTGAGCTAATTTTAGTCTAATAATTAGCACCAAGAAAACAGATACTCCATCAGTCAGCACCACACCATCCATATGTGGAACCATCGGTTATAGCAAATGGAGAAATTTTGAATCCTGTGGATGAGTTCACTTCCCTTGGCAGTCTACTTTCCAGGGATGTCTACAGTGATAATGAGATTGACACACATTGCCAGAGCTAGCTAACTCAATATAGAAAGGCTCCAAAGGAAAGTGTGGAAGGGAAAAGATATTTTTTTTTTCATTAAAACTATTTACAAAACTTATGTATGGGTAATTCTTCAACATTAACCCTTACAAAGCTTTCTGTTACAAATTTTTCCTCCCTACTCCCCACCCCTCCTCTAGATGACAGGATATCCACTACATGTGAATTATGATAAAATACTTGACAAATCGAATATATGTATACGTATTTCCACATTATCATTTTTGTGCAAGAAAAATCGTATCTACAAGAAAGAAAAATCAGAGAAAGGAAACACAATGCAAGCAAACATCGATAGAGAGCATGAAGATGTTATGTGGTAATCCACATTGGGGAAAGGTATTTTTGTACACGTGGATCCTTTTTCCTTTTCTAACAACCTCTTTGAGGTTCAGATACAGCAGTGGTATTGCTGGATCTAAGGGTATGCACAGTTTTATAGCCTTCTGGCCATAGTTCCAAATTTGGTTGGATCGGTTCACAATTCTACCAACAATGCATTAGTGTTCTAATTTTCTCGCACCTTCTTCAGCATTTTTTATTTTCTTTTTCTGATAGGTGTCAGTTGGCACCTCAGAGTTGTTTTAATTTGCCTTTATCTAATAATGATTTATAAAAACTCATCTTTAGAAAGAGGGAAAGAGCTAGGTGCTCTATGGAGGAAGCAGCTTGGGGCGGGGGAGAGGCTCCCAGGAATATGGTGGACACCAGTGACCAGCCAGCTGGGAAAAGTCCTAGGGAGAAGATAAGAACTGAAGTGCTAGGAGACCTCTTCCCCTGGGACACTTAGATAATTATTTGCTTAGATAATAACAATTTAGGGAAGTCTGTTTGCCCCGGGTCATGAATCTTGGACTTAAGTTAAAGTAATTGAGAACATCCAATCAAAGAGATAAGAGAAGCTTATCTAAAACTGTTGGCAATCACTCCTGGGGCATGATTTCCCAAGGCCACAAATAGTACTTGCAGATGGAACCTAAAAAAATGTTGTTATTGAGGTTTGTTTGTTTGTTTGTTTTTTCTGTTGTCTGACTCTCAGTGACTCCCTTTGGGGCTTTCTTGGCAGAAATACTACAGTAGTTTGCCATTGACTTCTCCAGCTCATTTTACAGATGAGGAAACTGAGGCAAACTGGGTGAAATGATTTCACCAGAGTCATAAAACTAGTGTCTGTTATTTCCCTGATTTTCTGGAAGAGGACCAGTGACATCACAAGAGCCAGATGTGAATTCAGATTTTCCTGACTCCACCTCGATGCCCCAGTAAGATGTGGAGACATTCAGATCTCTCACAATTACTCTGATAATTATCTAAAAATACACCAGAGTAAACAGTAAAGAAAAACCAAAATAAATAAATAAATAAATAACCATAAGGTCCTCCATTCAGTCCAGGGACTACATCATAAGATTCCTAGAAGCTTGGGGACATTTTGAGGGGAGATATGCCAAGGAGATCAGAAGAATAGCACCAGTCTGCATTAGAGCCATAATAATGGTCAACACCAGTGTGGAAAAGTCTGTGATGTCTTGAACTGCTACCAGTTCAATCAGCAACATCTTACTGGGGCTTGTTAAAGTCTTTTCAGGGAGGAATCAACTTTTTTTTTTTTTTTTTTTTTTTTTTTTTTTTTTTTTTTTAGCAATAATTGGGGTTATGTGGGTTTGTCCAGGTTCACATAGTGAGGAAGTGTCTGAGACAGGATTGGAACTCAAGCCCTCCTGACTTTATCTATTGCCCCACTAATGCCTACTTGTTGGCTATGCAAGGAGAAGTCAGAGGAGCTAAGGTCAAATCTTATTCATGTCCTGTGGAGACTGAGGCAGAAGCCAAGAATCACTACAGAGGATGAGACCGTCACCCCCAGAAGAGCAGAAAGAGTCATCCAGACTATGGAGGGGATAGGAACAAGCTTGGGATGTGACCATCCCATTCAAGAATGGAGCAGAGTCTGATCCTAGCACAAGTTCTAATCCAGAAAACAATGAACATTGTGGCAGCCCTTTTTGTAGTAGCTAGAAACTGGAAACTGAATGGATGCCCATCAATTGGAGAGTGGCTGAATAAATTGTGGTATATGAATGTTATGGAATATTATTGCTCTGTAAGAAACGACCAGCAGGATGATTTCAGAGAGGCCTGGAGAGACTTGCATGGACTGATGCTGAGTGAAACAAGCAGAACCAGGAGATCATTGTACACCGCAACAATAATACTATATGATGATCAATTCTGATGGACATGGCTCTCTTCAACAATGAGGTGATTCAAACCAGTTCCAATTGTTCAGTGATGAAGAAAGCCACATACACCCAGAGAGAGGGATCTGAATGTGGACCACAACATAACATTTTCACACTCTCTGTTGATGTTTGCTTGCATTGTGTTTTCCTTCTCAGGTTTTGTTTTGTTTTGTTTTTTGGTGCAGCAAGATAACTGTATAAATATGTATACACATATTGGATTTATCATATATTTTAACATATTTAACATGTATTGGACTACCTGCCATCTAGGGGAGGGGTTGGGGAAAAGGAGGGAAAAATTTGGAACAGAAAGTTTTGCAAGGGTCAGTGTTGAGAAATTACCCATGAATATGTTTTGTAAATAAAAAGCTTTAATAAAAAAAAAGGAAAAAACAAACAAACAAAAAACAATGAACATAATGAAGAAATACTAGGGATTGGGAGAAGCTCCAGTGAGGAAACCAAAAAAGAGTAGTACCACAAATCTAAGTAGAGTCTCAGAGAAAGAACATCTTGGCAACAAAGATAATTATGTGGAGGAAAGGAAGCCAAAGATAAAAAAAATTAACTATAGCTTTGGAGGAAAAAATCAGGAGAGGAAGTAATTTATATAAAAAAGTGGAAACCTGGAAAAAAACTATAGATGCCTAGAAAAATAGAACAGAAGAATCCGAACTTAGTTGTATGGTCCAGGAAGAAATGATAAAACAAAGTCAAAAGCTAGAAGAAAATGTTAAATATTTTCTAGCAACCTAGAAAAGAGGCTGAGGAGATAATTTTTCCTCTTTTGTTATCTCTATCAATCAGATAGCTATGAGATTTTACTTAGTTTTCTCTAATTATTAGTAATTTAAAACTTTTTTTCATATGATTGTTAATTTCTTTCTTTAAAACCACTTTTTAATCTTTTTTGACCATTTACCAATTGGGGAATGGCTTTTGATTTTATACATTCGAATCAGTTCTTTCATTTTTAAATTAAATGTTATTTTTTATGTTCTTTCTCTTCTATTGCCTCCCCAAGGGGGAAAAAAAATTTCTTGCTACAAACATGGATAGTCAAACAAAATAAATATTGACCACATATGTTTTTCATATTCATAAATGTATATAAGATAATATGTATCTTACACAGTTGCACTTTGTGTATATTCATACTTACAAGTATATAAAATCCTGCACTCCGAGTTTTTTTTTACTTCTACATCTGATTGTAGATAATAGATCCTCTGGAATCATGATTGATCATTATACTGGTCAGAGTTTCTAATTCTTTCAAAGTTGTTTGTCTTTACCACACTGTAGCTATTGTTTAAGTTGTCTCTTGGTTCTGTTCACTTCACTTAACTCTGTATCAGTTCATACAGGTCTTCCTAGATTTCTCTAAAACCATCCTTTCCATCATTTCTTACAGAATGCTGGTATTCCATTATATACAATGTGTGTGTGCATGTGCGTGTGTGTAGTTTATAGATTGTAACTTAATATTTATATATTTCTATACCATAACTTTAATCATCCTCCAATTGTTGAACACCTCCTCAGTTTCTTATTTTCTTTTTCATCAGAAACAGAACAGCTATATTTTTGTACATTTTGTTTTGCTTAGAACTAATCCCTTCTTTAATCTTCTCTCCCCTTTTATTCTCCCCTCTTCCTTCTCCTTTTTCTCTCCTATTTCCCTATTGAGTGCAAATTCTTTCTTTCTCTCTGTGTGTGTGTGTGTGTGTGTGTGTGTGCTTGTGTGTGTATTCTTCCCTTCTTTGACCAGCTCAGATGAGGATGACTCAATCCCCCAACCCTCTCCTCCTTGTTTGTATAGACTTCTACTTGCATACTCCAATTATATGTTTCCTTAATTTTCATTTCTCTTCACCCCCATACTCTATTCCTCTTTCCTTCTCTTTCCATTTTTACTTTAAGATCATCAGAATATAAGATAACCACTCTTGGGTCTGCTGTCAAATTTGACTCTGTGACATATATTGATAATAGGGTTCAGAGGAGACACAGGTTTCTTTTGACTCCTGTATCTGCATTTCAAAGTTTTTCCACAGCTCTTGTCTTTTCATGAGGAATGCCTGGAAGTTCTCTATTTCAAGAAAACTCCATTTCCCCTCCCCCCAGAGCATCATACTCAGTTTTGTTGGATAAATTATCCTTGACTATAAGCCCATATAATTTTTGCCTTATAATTTCAAGCTCTTTTGGAGAAAATGTCTGGGCTGGTTCTACTACTGCTTTCTTGAGGTAGTAAGTAATATGTTATTTCAATACCTCAGGGACATCTCTGAAGTCTATAAGCTTCCAGTACTTCCAATTTAATGTTTATATCATCAAAATTGTCCATTTTTATCTTAGATGATCCTCTTTATTTATTTACTTATTTTTTATTTTTTTTGCTTTTTGCTGAGGCAATTGGGGTTAAGTGACTTGCCCAGGGTCACACAGCTAGGGAATGTTAAGTGTCTGAGACCAGATTTGAACTCAAGTCCTCCTGACTTCAAGGCTGGTGCGCTATCCACTGCGCCACCTAGCTGCCCCTTAGATGATCCTCTTTATCACTTGTTTAATTATAAACTCTTCTCCTTTACACATATCTGAAAGGCAATTTCTTCCATTCTCCCCTAATTTATTTATTTTCCCCTCTAATTTATTTTTTAAAAATAAATTGTCATGGTTTTTGTACAAACAAAACCAATGCAGCCAAGATTAGAAAGCAAGCAGAATAAAGGCCTCATTTCTAAAATATATAGAGAATTGTCTCATATATATATAAGAATTCAAGCCACTCTTCAATAGATAAGTGGTCAAGGGATATGAACAGACAATTTTCAGAGGATGAAATTAAAACCATCTCTAGTCATATGAAAAGTTGCTCCAAATCACTATTGATCAGAGAAATGCAAATTAAGACAACTCTGAGGTACAACTACACACCTGTCAGATTGGCTAAAATGACAGGGAAAGATAACGATGAATGTTGGAGGGGATGTGGGAAAGCTGGGACATTGATACATTGTTGGTGGAACTGTGAACAGATCCAACCATTCTGGAGAGCAATTTGGAGCTATGCTCAAAAAGTTGTCAAACTGTGCATACCCTTTGACCCAGCAGTGTTTCTACTGGGCCTATATCCCAAAGAGATCTTAGAGGAGGGAAAGGGCCCCACATGTGCAAGAATGTTTGTGGCAGCCCTTTTTGTAGTGGCTAGAAACTGGAAACTGAAGGGATGCCCATCAATTGGAGAGTGGCTGAACAAATTATGGTATATGAATGTTATGGAATATTATTGTTCTGTAAGAAATGACCAGCAGGATAATTTCAGAGAGGCCTGGAGGGACTTGCATGAACTGATGCTGAGTGAAACGAGCAGAACCAGGAGATCATCATACACAGCAACAACAGTATTACATGATGATCAATTCTGATGGACATGGCTCTCTGCAACAAAGAATTGTCTCAAACCAGTTCCAGTTGTTCACTGAAGAAAACCATATACACCCAGAGAGAGGGAAATGAAATATGGA
>JAJPUD010006366.1:0-12716 GCA_023553655.1 Myrmecobius fasciatus
TTACTCATATAACAATAAATTACGAAATAGAACTTGCCCTCAGAAAATTTACATTCAATTTTGGAATACAAAATAATTGTTTTTATGGGAAGGGAAAGTTAGGTTAGAGGAATCAGTGTAGGAAGTAGCACCTAAGTTGTATCTTCAAAGGATTCTATGGGACAGATAAGAGAAAATACATTCAAGAAATGAGAGAACACTTGTATTATCAGTCTTCTTAGTTGAAATCATACCCAGTTCCACATTTCTTAATTGGGTTCCTTCTCTTTGGTCATCTTCTTTTCTTTCTTCTGTTATTCCCTTCCATTTCCCTCCAACTAACAACTTCATTCATACATCCCTCAAATTCATTTTTCCATTTCTGACTTCTCATCTGAGCTCCAGATTTATATTTCCAGCCACCTAAATACAATTCTCTGGGTTCTTGGCACTTTGATCTCAATCTTTGCAAAGCCAAGATAATTATCTTTTTCTACTAAAAAATGTTCCATGTTTTCACATTTTCTGCACCATTATTTGTGTGTACTCCCATATTATAATAATATTTATAATCCTGGACTTCTATTTTACAATTTTTTCTCTACCTCATATGTCATATTCTAAAGAAAGTCCTATATATTTTACCACTGAAATAGCTTTTCCATATTTTCATTGTAACCATAAAGGAACATGCATCTACCTCACTATTTAATTAATTTTAATGGAATCCTTAAAAATATGATGCCCTTTGTCTCTCTCTCCTCTATAACATCCATTCTTTTAGAAACATATTTTTAATTCACAGGTCTGCTCCCAAGATTCCTCAGCTTAAAAAGCTTCACAGTGGGTATCTCCTATTCAAAATTCAATCACTCTTCAAATCTTTTAAGGATTTCTTCTAATCTTCTAGTTTATATCATTTTACCTAACTCCCTATAGTATATTTTTCTTTAGGGTTAGATATTTCTCACATGTCATTCATTAATTCATTTATTTAAATGCTTATTAGTAAGGCTGTTTTCTAGATCTGGACAAGCCTTAGTCCTTCTTTTCTTTTACTGAATTACTATCCAGTCTTTAAAATTGATATGAATTCCAACTCAACCTCTAACTGTTAATCTGTCTCCACATACAATTAATCATTTTAGGGGCACAACATATAGAGTATGGGATTTATGGGTCTGGATCTCATGCAAGTGATACCTTTTTTTATTTGTTTCTGCATCCTCATCTGTAAAAGTAGGGGTAATAATAGTGCCTATTTCACAGAGTTGTAGCAGAATACATGGGGTTAAAACAAAAATCTTTGTAAACCTTAAAATGCTATATTATTGTTTTTGTTCTTGCTTAAGTAAACTTATTTTTTCTTTTTTATTAAAATTTTTTTATTTTCACAACATATGCATAGTATTCAATATTCACCTTTGCAAAATCTCATATTCCAATTTTTTTCTATCTCCCTTCTCTCCATCTCCTCCCCTAAATGGCAAGTAATCCAATATATATTAAAAATGTGCAATTCTTCTATATATATTTTTGCAGTTATCATGATGCACAAGAAAAATCAGGTCAAAAAGAAAAAAATGAGAAAACAAAATGCAAGCAAACAGCAAACAAAAAAGTGAAAACAGTATATTGTGATCTACATTCAGTTCCCATAGTCCTCTCTCTGTGTGCAGATGGCTCTAAGACCATTGGAACTAGCTTGAATCACCTCACTGTCAAAAAGAGCCATGTCTATGAGAATTGATCATCATTTAATTTTACTATTGCTGTGGACAATATTCTCGTGGTTCTCCTCACTTCACTTAGCATCATTCATGTAAGTCTCTCCAGGCCATTCTGAAATTATCCTGCTAATTGTTTCTCATAGAATGCTAATATTCCATTACATTCATATACCACAATTTATTCAGCCATTCTCCAACTGATGGGCATCCACTCAGTTTTCAGTTTCTTGCCACTACAAAAAGGGGTGCTACAAACATTTTTGCACATGTCTTTTTCTCTTGTTTTTTGATTTCTTTGGGATATAATACAAGCCCAATAGAAACATTTGTGGATCAAAGAGTTTGCACAGTTTAATAGCCCTTTGGGCATAGTTCCAAACTACTTTCCAGAATGGCTGGATCAGTTCACAACTCTACCAGCAATGTATTAATGCCCCACTTTTCCCTCAACAATCATCATTATCTTTTCCTTTCATTTTACCAACCTGAGAGATATGTAGTGGTACCTCAGAGTTGTCTTAAGTTGTATTTCTCTGATCTGATTTAGAGCATTTTTTCATATGACTATAAATGGTTTTAATTTTTATATCTGAAAATTGTCTGATCATATCATTTGACCATTTATCAACTGCAGAATGGCCTAACCTCTTACAAATTTGAGTCTATTCTTTCTATATTTTAGAAAGGAGGCTTTTGTCAGTACCCTTGGAAGTAAAATTTTTCTTCCATTTGCTTACTTTCTGATCTTTTCTTCATTGTTTTTGTTTCTACAAAACTTTTAAAATTTAATGTAATCAAAATTATCTATTTTGCATTCCATAATGTATTGAGTAAATTTATTATATACTATAGGATTTTTATTGTCAAGATTTGTTATCTGGGTGACATTATGCATGTCATTAAACTTTTCTGAACCTATTTCTTCAATTGTAAAATTAGTAGCTCAGACACAGATCTCTTTAAGCTTTAAATCCTCTAACTTCTAATAACAACATTATTTAACATTGTAAGCACTTAATAAGTGTGTTTTCTTGTTTAAGTGGATTGAAATTGAAGTGGATCACAGACAAATTTTCACTTCTGAGCTCCAGTTTCTTCATCTATAAAATAATAGGCTAGAATAGATGATGGTTTATGTCCTTTCTAGCTTTAAACCTTACGATTCCATAAAAAGGAAAATTTATAGCAATTTTATTTCTATACTCATCATATGGTACAATTGAATGTGATAACTTGGCACAGAAATGTGGGACTGAATATAGCAATTGTAGATCAGGAAGTATCAATTTAGTGTATTGATTTATCTTACACAATTACAGAGAACTTTTTGAATCTCAGAAAATGCTTCAATATTCCAATTACCTGTGGGATTTTATCGATGTAATTTTTGCATTGTCACAAATCCCAAATCTCAATATTGGGGTAATGAAAAAACTTTATTACCCAATAATCAATCTAGTCAAAAACTTTTAAGTTTCTCCAATTGTACAAGTGTATCCATAGGACAAAATTATACTCCCCTTCACCCACATATCACATATTTTCATTAAATATACATATGTATGCATATATAAAATATACATAACTATAAATGCACATACACATATGTGTATATGGATTTGTATGTATACATGTGCATATGTGTGTATATAAACAAATAAATTTTACATACAAAACCAGACATATATGTCTGTGTGTGTGTGTGTGTAGATACTGTTCTAAACTCTGAACCTATACTTCTTGATTTAAGGAACTTTCAGTGACAAATTTCCTTTTGCCAATGAAGTCGGGCAATATGTGCTCTAGTACTTATAGCATTAATGACTTTTCTAGAGCAATGAAATTGAGAGAGGGAGAGAAGGAAAAATAAAGAGAAGAGAAGAGAGAGAGGGAGCACATAGAGAGAGACAGAGAGATGGGGAAGAAAAAGAAGGAGAGGGGAGGGAGATATTATAAGAGAGGCAAATGTATGCACGATTTCTAGAGATCTAGGCTTGTAGTCAAGAATATCTTTCAAGAATTGTCTATGATACTTGTGTTATCATGGGCAAATTACTGCCTTGATAAGCTCCTCAAGACTATAAATTACAGAAGAATGAACAATCTGTATCTGGGCCTAAAATTTCTGTAATAGCAACTGTCCACATAACAAATTAAATCCACATAGTAGATAATCAGGTTTCTGAATGCTCTGATAGTAAAACTGACCCCAAACAAAAGGTCCTTAATTTTACATTTTACCTTTTAATTTGGCCAATCAACACTTAGATAAAACAAAACAAAAACAAAAAAAAAGAATTTATGGGAACTCATTATACTTTCCACTAATCCTCAGAAAATGACCTAAAGAAATATTCTGAAAATATTCAGATACTAATAAAGATGTTGGCACAAAGAACAAATTAGGAAAGGTAAAATTGCAGCTTTCTTTCAAAAAATGTCCTGTGTATAATACTAATCACTCTAAGGAAATAAAACTCTGAGGCATCCTGAGATATATATTTATAGATTTATAGTGTACTTTTCACATTTTGAGCCAGGAACTGTGAATTCCAATTAATAACACTAATTATACAAAGCCACCTGCATTTGGTAGCATTAAACAAGAAATACTTACTAGTGCTCTCAAAAAATATCTTTTGAAAAAAGAGGGCACACAACTAACCAAAATTAAATTCAATGTTCCAAACTCTGGGAGTCTATCCTTTTCAAAATCAGTATCTGTCCTTGCATAAATTTGAGCCATGAACTTTCAAGATCTTTTTTCTTGAATTCAAAATTCAAAGAAAACCTTTTTTTTTTTGTAAATATCAAGAACTTTAATTACAATTCAATTTACTAATTAGTGTGAATCTACAATCATTCATGTTCATTTACTCCCCATAGCAAACCCACATAAACCAAACCACTATAAATTGACCACACTCTCTGTTACCCAGAGGGTGAACTGCTCTGTTTTATACTTCTCTCTCTACACATAATACTCTTCTTTGACTGGCCCAGTATATATCACATCTTCTTTCATGAAGTCTTATCTTACTTTCAGGAAAAAGTAACTTTTAAATATTGATTTAAAGTTTAAACTTATTTCTTAACTCAAAAAGTATGCCAAAATATATGCCTTGATTTGGTTACTGTGCAATTTTACTTCCTCTCTTGGTATAGCACAATGGGATAAGAGAGAAATATATAAAAATAAAATTAATAATTAGTTATTTCTCTCTTATTTCCTAACTATGGACATTATTTGCCACATATATTTAATGGTTTCCCTCACCATTTGAGAACTATTTAGTCTGCTATCTCCACCCCCATCATCCCATCACTGGTTTGTATATTCTAAGAGAAAGTAAACTAATTTAAGAACAGCCTACATAAAGCATAACTATAAAGATAAATCTCAAGCCTCTTCCACAATTAAAATAAACTCATAATACTTAGCAAAGAAGAATAAGAAAATCTAAATAGTTGTAAAATCATTAGCAAACAAGTCATTAATACTAACGTTTTTGTTTTTTTTTTTTTTTTTTGTAAAATTAAATACATGGGGTTGAGTTTTTAAACAAAGTTATTGCCAATTTGTAATCCTGTGATTCTGGAAATAATTTTTTGATTAATGATTTTTTCCAATTGCCCCTGATAATTTGTATTCACCTGATCTAAGTCTAAGAAAGTTGGATAGACAATATATGCTTCTCTAATTTTTTCCCTACAGGTAGCACCCTAAATGATACTGATTGCAATTCCTATGTGACTAGTTATATTATTTTCAGGAATTGACCTATCTACAAAAATTGAAATACTCTACAATTATCTAGGCGATGGATTTCTTTGGACAAAGTCTGCTATTTGGATGAGACCAAATGTAGCATTCCGCTTCTACCTGACACCTTTTTCTCTCAGTAAAATTTGCCTGAGTTACACTCTACTGTATGTTTTTGGTTTTTGTTAAACCAGAATAACCATGCTAATATGAAGCATGAACTTTGCAGTTGAGGGCTGTCTCTTTATAAATCAAGTCATCAATAAGAACTGCCTACATATGAAGAATAAATAAATAGAGCTTGAATTCAGAATTATAAATTTTTTGAGCTAGAAGAAAACTGAAGATCATCCAGCCCAATCCCCAAAGTATTACTGATTAGACACATGAAAGAGCTAAATGACTACCAAAAGTCATTCAAAATCACCTTTTCTTCGTCATCAAAATGCTAGTAGTTTAGGTAGAAACACACATTTTTGTAACTTGAGTATATTTTGCTTTCTTTTCTGTTTTGTTTTTAATGTGACACAGGCATAATGACCAGATGAAGATATAGATTGTTTTGGAATGCTAAAACATTAGCACTCAAATAAATCTTTGGGAGTAGAAAATTGTATTGCCTTAGGCTTCTAAAGAGAAAGATTTTCTTCTGGTTATTTTTAGCTAATCCCCAGGGGTAGGAAACTGCTGCATTTCCTATCCACAAAGAAGCAAAATAAAGTGCTAAGTGGGCCTAACAATTTAGATCCAATTCATAAGATTAAGGGAGTTGAGAACTGTAAGGGGACGACTGATTATGATACTTCATAAAGGAGAAAAGCATGAGAAGAAAGAGGAAGATGAAAAATAAAGAAGAAAAAAATTGCTCTTTTGCTGGTCTTTTTCTGATACCTCAGCTTTTTCTTATGCTGATTTCTCTTAATGCTAGACCATCAACGTTTGACTTTGGTTAATTCAGTCAAAAGAAAAATCTAGAATGGATTCATTAACTGACAGAGATTCTTTTCAAAGGTGTGAATTAGGTTACTTAAAGAGATGCTCAAGATCTGAGTTAGCTAGTCAGTGATGATTTGTTTTTGATCAAGATAAATTGCTCAGAGTCACTGTATTCCATTTGGATCAAAAGTGGGAATACAAGGCATATTTCTGGTACAAAATAAATTCCTTGAAGGCTGGGATTATTGCAGGTTTATCTTTGCATCCTTCATACCTAGCACAATGCCTGAGAGAAATGTTTTCTGATTCAGAACAGCTAATAATGACAAAATCATAAACCTTTCAAACTATCAAAGTTAACAATGCTAGTATATATACAATATGTTTCATATATTTTACTTTAATTTTCTGATAAACCTATGATATAAAATTATACTAATTTTATAAACAAACAAAAACTAAGAAATGAATAGATTAAGGTCAGAGGGTTCAAAGTAGTAACCCAGAGAAAGATGCTTTCAATTCTAAGATTCTCTGGAGGTCTATTCAGCCTTTAAAAAAATAGGGCTCATGGGAATCTTATAAAAATGATAAGACAATCATATTTCTGATTTATTCTTAAGCTTCTTGAATAATAAAACAATGTAATACAATTTGGCTTGACTTTCCATCATTTCAAAGCCAAGTTCATTGGGTGTTTTCAATATTGAAATAGAGATGAAGAATATGAAGTTCCAAGTCTGGACTATGTGAGAACAATGTCTTAAATTGATACATATTGTACAGATTGTAGAAGTCATTTCATATGATGCAAAACAGAAACAGAAAAACATATTAGAAGAAACTAGGTAACAAAAAACTGGCACAAACCAAATAATCACATCAAACAGACAAATGTTTGATTTGTTTAGAAAGATGTGGGTGGAGGGAGCCAGAAACGGTTCTATCAAACATGCAGCAAGCAAATCACACAAAGACAACTAAATTTAGCAGCAAAATTTTTGGAGTGTTTATTGTCACTGCATGAAATATTCTGTATCTTCACTTTTACCTCTCATCAAACAATTTATTATCTGCTTTAAATTCAGCTCAAAGCTTTTCTGAGTCCCTATAGTTGCTAGTGCCCCTCTGTTCAACCCCAAGTTAGCTCTTATATGAATAGTACCTATTTTCTATATACAAGGACATGTTCTCTCTACTCCATTTGAAGAGAAACATCTTGAGGGTAATTTAGACTTGGTATTCCCATAACATAAAAATAGCATAATAACATAGCATAACATAGCATAATAATGGCACCTTAAACAAAGCAGGCATTGATTTCTAATTCCATCTTTGGGTTTTATAACATAGTCTCTCACTTATTTATCTATTTAATATTTATAGAATTAAAATAATTATGTTGGGAAATGAGTTCAAGTCCTAATTTTGACATCCATAGGTTATATAACTCTAGAGAAATCAGCTAACCTTTCAGTTACCAAGAGGTATCATGGTCTTATGGATATCATAAAACCTGCAAAACCCCCAGGACTCCTGAATTAGATTAAAATGTAATTGGTAAATGTTTAATTACTTAAATAAAAATAAAACCTAATAGAGATTATGCTAATTTAAGGTCTTCTAAGTCAACCAATTTCTATTTGGGTTTGACACCACTGTGCTGTAAAATTCTTTTTCATCCTAAATTGCTGAGAAGTGTGACCTCCATTGGGAGAAGTAGTTTCTTCACCAGGAAGCTCCCTATTCCAAGGAAATTTTTTTGTTCACTCCATATCCTATCCCTATAGCTAAATAATGAGTGTTCTGCACATTTTGTTTTTATATATTCTAAAGTTTGACTTTGATATTTGGAATCCTACTATTAACATATTTACATCATTAAAGAATGGCTTATAAAATTATAAATTATATAATTATATGATTGTGGTCAAGAATGGTACAGCTTAGAGGGATATGATCAACAGTTAGTATGATGATTATCATTTCTGAAATGAGGAAACTGAAGACCAGAGGAAAAAAAAGTTCATATAGCAAAGTTAATAGGAGAACTGGCTCTACAATCCAGGGCTCTTCACTTTAATTCATTAGTCATATGCATATACGATAATTTTTACATAACACACCTGAAAATGAGTGAAAAAGGTAAAGTGGAAAAAAAACAAACCAACAACTTTTGAGTCAGGGCACACCTGGGTCAAAGTCCCATCTCTGTTATTGATTCCCTAAATTAACTTTGGTCTTTTTGTTACTCAGTTCTCCCCTTAAGAGGATTATGTAACCTTTAAAGTGTTTCCAGCTCTAAATCAATGATTATATGATCCTATGAACAATATGAATCAAGCAAAATTAATTTAGATGAAGTATTTTTTCTCAATTTTGATCATTTTACCTTTATCTAACATATGGTGTAGATTAAATCCCATGCTTAAATTTCTAATGCTTAGAATAAGAAATTATTCTTATTCTTACAGCAACTAAGTTACCAAGTAACTATTTTCATGATTTTATAAACCATATTTATAATTGCACTTCTACAGAATTCTGAAATCAACCCATCTCCATCATATTTCTGTCTTCTTAACTCAGGGAGGCACATTTTCCTACTTAATTAGAAGATAGTTAAAACAGGAGAGAGAAAGAACTAAAACATTACTAGAATAATTTTTAGAAAATAGATTTTTTTTAAAATTATATGGGTGTATTTATATATGTACACATATATATGTACAAATATACACACACGAACCCACATAAATATATATGTACATATAGCATATGTGTGTATACACACACATATATTACTAAATGAAAATAAATGGCTTTTCCTGCTCTTGGTTCAAATTCCATGAACATAAAGTCAGGTGTGCAATAGGGCTGAGAAGTCCAGAATTTTATAGCTACCAGCTAGACTTCCTTTGGGAATATAATTGTGCCTTATTTTTATAAAACAGAGAGGCTCTGACCTCAAAGGGAATATAGCCAGTGGTCATATAATGCTTGAGTTTTCCACCCCTACCACATATCAGACTTCAATTCACAGAACTTGAACTGAGAGTAGAAGCCATATTATATTAATAATTTAAGTTACTGTTATCTGGAAAAATTCAAAGGGGTTTTGTTTTATTTTCTTATTATTATTGCTTTTCCTTACATTTTGCTATTGTTTGTGTCCTCCTAGAAATAAAAGGGAGATAGATCCTGAATCAGAAATTTTGCTATTATTGTTTACTACAATACACACTCCTTGATTAGCTAGTGCATCTAGCAATTAAATTCAAAGCATGGATTTGGCGTAAGGCAAAGGCTACTTTTTTTTTTTTAACCTATTTGTTAACTTTTATGTTTGGTAAGAAGTAAAGCAATAGATCACCCCCAAGTCATGGAAAGCAAGTATTACATTCTATCCATAAAATTTATCTTTGTTATAAAAAAGTTATGTGTTAAGGGATATGACAATCAAAGAGAGATCTGTGCCATTTCTGAAATCACAATCCGTAGCATCACCTCTGGGTCACAGTGGTTTATGATAATGCACTCAAAAGTCTCATTTAAGAAATATCTGAGATATCTGAACTATCTGTTTTACTGAAGTAGGACTGGAAATTTTCCTTTGAAAGATTCTCTTCGCTTTTGATTATTCTTATTTCATTCTCAAATTCAGAGGATTCAACAACAATATCAAAAAACCTTCGCATAATTTTGATGGGATTGAATTATTTGTAAATAATTTAACTTATTAATGATGGAAATAATAACTTTTTTAGTATAAGGTGTATTGTATGGACTAATTAATGTCAAAAATATACTGGGCTCATTTTATTATTTAATATTTAGTTATATATTGAATAAACTACAAGCTGCTATGCCAATTATAAGAAACTCAAAAAATCTGCATTATATTTTATTTATTTGTCTTGATAATTCCTTAAGTATAAATAAACATTAATCTATCAAAAAGAAATAAGATGTGCTTATGAAATATTTACATTAACAAAATAATAACAATTGTCATTTAAAAAAACATACTAAGTGACAGGCACTTTATAATTATTTCATTTGATCCTGACAAGAATTCTAGCTCATAAGTATTATTGTTTTCTCTAGTTTATAAATGAATAAAATGAGGTAAACAGAGGTTAAGTTATTTGCCCAGAATCAGGTTTGAAGTCAGATTTTTCTAACTTCAGGATTAATGCTGTATCCATTGTGCTGTTATTTATGCATTATATGTTTATCAATATGCTCTTCCTAAACTTAAGCACAATAAACTATGAAAATAATATATGAAAGATATTTTTGTTTTATAGAATTCTGCAAGAGAAAGTCCCATATCATCACTACTATCTTCATCATGCTCCTTCCTCCTCATCCAAAGTAGACATTTAGTATTTATTTTAATGTAAAAACAACTAATATTTCATACACATTCTTTAATATTAACATCTGAAAGAAATATTGCTTGATTATGGGGATAGTGAAAAAGGGAGAGAGGAAGAGAAACAGGGAAAAAATCCAAAAGAGAGAAAGACATGGAGAAAATACGGTATCAGTAAAATGTAAGTTTCTTGAAAGTTTGGACTGTTTTGATTTTATCTTTTTAACCTTAGGGTCAGGCAGAAAGCCTGACACAAATTTTAAATGCTTGTTAAATGTAATTGAAAAAAAAAAAAAAAACAGACACCTAAAAAGGATCCTGAAAATCAAACTAATCTAGTATCACTCAGGATTTAAATCTGGAAGCTTTTACAGAAATTAGTCCAATTGCCTTCTTTTACAGATTAAGAAAAGGAGGCCTAGAAATTTAAATAATTTATCAAACATAACAATTAGTAAGCTACATGTTTCGATGGTCTGATTCCAGAACCAGTTGTGCTTTCTTTACTCTATAATGGCTTTAGGAATCTGTGTCATTGTGTTTTTAACGTAGTGTGATATAGCCTCAGTAAGAACAGTGGTAGGAATACAGAAGTTCATAATCATAGGATCACAGACTTAGAGCTGAAATGTAGATCAATGGGTCCAATTTTCCTCATTTTAGAAATGAATATAAAGTCCAAAGGGACTAAAGTAACTTTTATTCAAAGTTACATACACAGTAAATGGCAAAGCTGATATTTGAATCCAGATCCTCTGGTTCTTAATCTGTTGCTTTAATCACTGTACCTGAAGATCTAAAACCAGTAAAGAGAATAAGGGTGAATAAGATACAATTAAAGTTATATCAGTATTGGAAATAAAGTAGAACTATTAAATGTTATTGTATTGCCAACATTCCAACTTTTGCATATCTTATGATATCCTTAATATATTATCTCATTACCTTTTGTCATTTCTTAATTATGACCAACATCATATCAATTCCTCTATCCAAATCTTGATAAAAATGTAAAATAACATACAACAAATAAAAATCCTCCTATCTACTAGATTTCCTCTTCAAATTAAAAACCAAACCATTAAGTTTGTTGTAGAGTAGACCAGGTACTCAAAGGTGTCTTCTAGGATTAAAAGACTGCTATGTAGAAGAGGGCTTATATTTGTTTACTTTGGCCACAGATGGCAGATTAGTAGTAATGGATAAAAGATTTAAAGAAAAAATTCAAACTTTCTATAAAAAAGAATTCCTAAAATTTTATACTTCCAAAGGGAAATAGAGAGCCTAAAGAAGTGACAGGTCCTTTCTTTTCCCATTAGAATCTGGATCTCCCCTTAACACTGAATCCTACAAATTTATAAGACTTAATTTGTCTCATTAACCTTTTCTAACAGATCTTCAGTTGCAAGTTTTATTTTTTCTTTATTTTTTTCCTGTTCTCATTAAGGAATATTGGGGCAGTAGGTTATGATATGATTTCACTTAGGGGATCTTTGAAATGCCTTCCAACAAAGATTTTTTGTGGCCTTGTGACTTGGAGGCCAGAAACAATTATAGACTAGAGATATATTATTTTGTGGAATTTTTGAGCCCCATATGCAGAAATTTAAAATAAAACAAAGTGAGGGAAAAAAGACACAGGTGTCGATTCTGGAAGAGGTAACTTAGCACTTTTACTATTCTGAATGAGTTAAGAACTAAGACCCTGAAACTCTGGACTAGCAAACCGTATCAAAATAATTTAGTGTGGGGAGAGAAATTAAAGAAATCAATGATGGAGTCTAATAAGAGGGAAGGGCTTAAAATAATTTAGGCCTGATTGCTTCTAAACGTACAAAGTAAATTAGACCTAGTTCTAAGACTAATAGATAATGGGGAAACAGAGCTCATACAGTTTAGAGCTGGAAAGGATTTCAGAGGTCATATTTAA
>JAJPUD010006366.1:12726-37861 GCA_023553655.1 Myrmecobius fasciatus
TATATATATATATATATATATATATATATATATATATATATGCATATATATATATACATACACACATATGTATGTATATATGGAGAAATATCCTTTATTATTTTTTCTTTTTAAATTTATATTAAGCTTTTCTGTATTTCCTTGTAGTGACAAATAGGGAAAACCTTTACAGAACCTAAATGGTATTGGTATACTTATTTAAGAGCCAGTATGATAGAGAGAAGGGCAAAGCCTTGCCCAAATCAAGCCCTCCTTCTTCCATTAATGATTCACACTGCTTCAACATTTGCCCAATTTCTCAATAATAATGTAAGATCTTAAATCAGAGAACCTGAATTTTAATCCTTGTTCAAATGCGTATTAGTTGCATTAGGAGTTAAAATAAATAATCTCTAATATCTTTCTCAACAATGAATCTTATAATCCTATGACCATCAGTTTGTCTCAGAAAGTCTTTTTTTCTAGCACATTTTAGTTAAAGGATTATTGGTGGTGGTTCTTATTCAACATAGGAAAAGCAATATCTGCAAAAAAAGCAGCTATATATATATGTATATATATATATATATAATGTAGTTAAGCATTCTCTTGGGAACTTGGGTTTCACAAAAGAAATAGTTAAAATTAATTCATTATAATTTGTACTATTGTTTATCAAAGGGGGAAAGTTCAAGAATAAAAACACAGGAGATTCTTCTAAATCTGTTCTGTCTTTAGTGATGCTAATTACTATTTAATAATTAGACCTTTCAAACATCATTAGTTATTCTTAACTCTGAACTCTATGGATAGACTGAAAATGAGCTTGGAGTTGGATACTTCCAAGAAACAGCTGCTTGCCCCAAATGTTAGACTCTATGTAGAATTTTAAATGGAGAAATTCTTATATTTGGAAGATCTGGATGATTGTTTTCTAGTCCCAGATATCACAATCTTAAAGGTGGTATCTTCCTTAAAAAGAGAACCTTAATTTTTTTTCTAATTTAATTTTTAGAAATTTATCGGAGTATTTGAAGGATGTCTGATTTCCAACCTATAAAATTAGCCAGAATTCTCTTCAAAAATTATTTCATTTAAATATAGATGTCTAATCTTTTTACAACTGTCTCTTCTTCAGTCTTTACATTAATCTCATTGCTCCCATCTGTTGTTGGATAGAATTAGTTATTCTAGTAATTTCTAAACCTACATTGTTATTTTGCCCATCTGTGACTAACTACAAATAAAACTCTATCTTTTTTCTTTATCCAATGAAAAGCATTGTAACTTAGGTTTCTAAAGTGTCATTTTATACAACTCATATGTATTCTCATCTTAAAGGACTAAAAAAAAACCTATCAGGTTCTTGAAACAAGTATCATTTTTCTCTTTTATTTTTGTGTACAATCCTAAGCATTCACAATATATTTACTTATCTGCTAGATCATTTTACTATGTTTATTAATCTTCTAAATTTGAATATAATACATATATGTGTGTATGTTTGTATTTATATATGTGTATACATACATATATTATCTTGATTTTTTAAAATTTGCTAATTTGTGGTTGATACTTCCTAGCTAATGACTAGCTTTACTATAATTCTATTAGTTTGGTTAGAGATTTTGATTAGAAATTTGATTAGAAAACTTTTTTATAACACATGTATGTTATAACATACATATATAATGCATATACATATGTATATAACATAACTCATGAAGAAATAAAAATATATAAAAATCAATTTATAATTGATTTAAAAGCTCGATACCTTATAATCTCTTGTTTCTTGTCCTTTATTTTCTGGTTTTACATCAACTAGGTTGGGATGAAATCTATTGATCAATAATGTATTGATTAATTACCCAACTAGTCACTATAACCAAAGATCTCTTCAAGTTTCTCATTTTCTTAGCACAGCACAATAGGGCTTTTTTTAGAGAGGCAGCATGCTATAATGGCTACAGAACCAAACTCAAAGTCAGGAAAACCAAAGGACAATTTAAGCTTCTTATACATACTAGATGAGAGACCCTGGGAAAATTATTAAAGCTAGGCCATTGTATGGGATAAACAAGATCCTGATCCATTTTAGTAGAGAGAGTTTCTTCATCAGAAGATCTCTATGCCAATTAAATTACAAATCCATTTAAAATAATTACTGACATAAAGTATTAATGAATAAAAATGTTTCAGACCTGTACAAGCTTATAATATGATTTTTCCATAGAAACATATACTTTTATTTATTTTACATGAACTTCTAAAATAAAATACAACAAACTAGGATTGACAAATAATGAATGTGACAACTGATAAAGTAAATCCTAGAAAATAAAGTTTAAAATATTATATAACCTTGCTTGTTCCTCTTCCTAAATCCTCTCTACTCTTTTCAAATTATCATAAGTTGAAGAGAATGAATAATCATTTGGATAACTTTGATGTGTCAAGCACTAATAAAATAATTAATTCTCATGCCAAATCTCAGTTATTCTTTATATAATTTGTGTGACCACTATGCATGAATTAATATGTGGGTATATGTATGCAGAATAAATATAATACATTTATTATAATGTATATGCTATCCTACAGTGCTTCACATACTAGAAATATTGATTTATGTATTAAAGTATTGTAAGTCAAAAATGAATCATGATGCTGGATCTGATTCAGCCTAATGAATGTAAGTCTCCAAGGTAAAAGAAGTTTTATATGTATTGGAACAGAAACAAATCATCTAGTTCAGTACATGAACGGAACCTGCAAAGATCTGGGGGCACAGTGCTAGTGGGATTCTTGTGTCAGTGGTACTGTTAAATGTTTCCGTTGTAAACCACAGACCTTGGTTTTCTTTCTATTCTGCCACTTTCAAAGTTCAGTTTCTAAAGTTAAGTTCCTACACAGTTCATTGCCTCCTGAAGCCCCTCCTTTCTGTTAGATTAGAGGAAAGAAACTGGCTGTCAGATAACCATAACACAAGAAGTCATACTTTGAAGAGAGCCATCACATTTGCCACCTAATGGCCTTGGCATTGTTTATATCAAAAAACGTAATTAACTTACCTTGAAACCTTCCTCTCCTACCATTACCCAGTCAAGTTCAAATTCCTTTGACTGGCAGTATCACAGTATCTCAGAGATTGAAGGCACCTTAGAGGTTAATTAGCTCAAACTGCATCTGGAGAAGACATCCTCTCTACAGTATCAAGTTTCCACTTCAAAAGGGGAAAGTAATACTACCCAAAACAGTCCATTCCACTTTTCACCAGCTCTAATTGTTAGGAATTTTTCCTTAGATTGTGTCTACTTAGAAAAGTAGAACTATTCTTTGTTATTTTGGGGGTCTGAATTGCAATATGGGGATTGAGACTCCCCAAATATTATTCCAGTAAAAAGACAGCCATTTCTATGCCTAGTAGCAATACTGTGTTCTATTATTCTTTTTCTATTTCTTGCAATAAATGTACCTAAACTATAAAATAAGTGTATATTCATTTTGGGTCACACAACACAAGGATGAAGATAAGAATATTAATGGGAAGTAGAAGAACTTTATTTGGAAATTTCTCCCAAAATTTCAGTGTGGGAATCAAGTGTGAGTCACATCTATAACACTGACTTATGAAGTTTTTAAGCAAACAATTTTTTTCAAATTTTGAAATATTAGACTCCAACTAAAATACGGGATCTGTTATGTTTCCCTTTGGCAATCTGATAACACTTATGGATCCACCTCTAAATAACAGTTTTAAATAACTGAAGGAAATGCTAAATTTCAGGTAGAAGTTAGTGAAAATAAAGACTTTTTTCATAAATATTCCTCAACTCCTTAAAATCAATTAGGGGAGTAAGATTCTTTGGGTTAAGATTCCTTGAAATGAAAGAATCTAGATCACAGAAAGGGTGTCTAAAGCCAGAATTATTTACAGCTAGGATAATTTTCAAATCATCTTTATAGACAAGTGGGAAATTCTTTATTTCTCTTCTTTTAATGAAGGGATAGAATACCTTGCATCATGGATTCACTATCATCACTATTTGCAATATGATGAGAATTCTCTTTGTCAATGTATTTACACTGAGCAGAAATTTGGCTCTACACAGCTCCTATAATAACAAGTTTTGCTCTCTGGGGCCAAGTATAATCAGTCTATTATCTCTTCTACATAAAGACCTTGGATGGAATTGAAAGTAGCTATTATGAAGTCCCTAAATCTTCTGTTCTCTGGGCAAACAGTCCTAGTTCCTTAATTGGATTCTTATATGATGCTCTTATGTAATGTTTCAACTCCTAGCCAACCATCTTGGGATTTTCTTCAGTTTATCAATATTCTTCTCAAAATAAAACACCTTAAACTGAAAATAGTACGAAATACCTTTTTTTTTTTAATTTAAGGAGAGGGATATCAACAATCAAGAAAACAGCTATCATTTTTATAAGGCATTAAGGTTTTCAAAGTTATACAAATTTTATCTCATTTTATTCCTCTATTATCATCTGGAAGTATATTCTCTTATTGTCCCCATTTTAAAGATGAACAAATTGAGACAAATAAAAGTTACATTATTAGCCCAGGTTCATGCATCTCTTAAAGTACCTGAAATAAAATTTTACTCAAGTCTTCTCAGTCCTGCCCAAGCACTTCCTCTGCTGTGTTACATAGTAGTACTATCACCCTATGGTTCTGGGGACTTTATTTTTATTCATGCAGCCTAAGATCATGAGAAAGGGGAATTCCATATCTTAGAATCTTAGAGCTGACTTGCTTGAAAAGCAGTCAGTCAACTGAAATGCTGATCTTTTCTCATTTGATTTGTTACCTTATGTTTCTACCACCATCTCTTTATAGAGTTTATATATAAATATGTATATACATACACAAAATATATGCATATATATGCATGAAAAGACCTCTTCATATATCAACATATTGTTTTTCATATTTCTTGCAATAAATGTACCTAAACTACATATATAAAAATATATATGTATTTTTTTACTTTGTGTTAAAAAATTGTATTATACATCCTTCTCCAAATATGCTTTGAAAAAATTTTGTCCTTACAACTTTGTTCTCATTATTCATTTGCTTGGTACTCTGAGTGTGTGTGCCTTCCTTTATATCTTCACTGTGTAATTCCTATCCATTGTTTAAGACCTAAATTTAATGCTAACTCCTTCATTAACCTATTTTTTTAAACTATCTCTCTTCTTCTCCTCCCATCCCGGGTTAATTATAATGACCTTTTCTTCTAGTTACCTTGCATTAAAGTGCCATTTTAATGTATTTAAAAAGTTTTTTCTTACAGTAATTATTTGTGAGGCATATTCCCCTACTAAACTAAAATCAAGGATCAATTGAATTAACAAAATGACATTGTTTTGCAAACCTTTAAGTGTTCTATAAATGCTAATTCTTGTTAGTGTTGGTTGGTTTCAAAATCTTTGGGTTTTGTAGCTCTTCTCAATTAGTAATGAGAAGAAAATGAAGCCTAAGGTGAAACCTCCGAAGGAGTTGGGGTGGAGGTGGTATGTGGATATTTTCATGTTCGGTAATGAATTTGGTAGAATCTCAAGGAAAAGAAAAGAAGGCTAGGTGATAGTATGGCAGCAACAGACTTGTGACTGTTAGAAGTCACTCTCTGCCACATTCTTAGTTCTTTTATTCAAGATCCTTAGAGAAGGTAAGACTGAGCTGATAGGGAAATTTGAGTAAATTTTTGTGTTAGTACTCACTCTGGTAGCAGATAGGTTGAGAAAACCAAGCCAACCAAAAGAAACAGTGAGCAGGCTCTACTTTACTCTCTTATTTCCACTTAAATATTTTCAAAATTTTATATTATTAAGGAATACATTTGCTGAATTTAATGAAGAGCTGTGGCCAAATCTAATCTTATTTTGGAGATATTTGTTTGAAGCACGAGGCTCCAATTGGAGACACAAAACCAAAGTAGGATCTTTCCTAGTACAGGGCTGAGAGGTTAGACCTCAGTTTTTGTTAGAGAATTATGTTCTGTAACTGAAAGTAAAAGCACAAACCATTTTATAGCCAGCTTTCAAAGTACAGAATTACTACGAATGCAGTACATATTTTACAAATCTGCCTTATAGGAACAAGCCAAGTTTATACTATTATTACAGCTAATATAAGTTCCATGAAGGGGATATGTTGTATATAAAATTTAGCTCTCTAGTATGTAACACAATGTTATGAACACAGTAGCCACTGCTTAATCAAATTAGATTTATTCCTGAAGTACAGAATAACTGCATTTTAGCAAAGAAAGAACCAAAGGGGTTATCTATCTAGTCAAACCTATCGCCATGGACAAGAAATTCTTCACAAATATCTTTGGTAAATAATGATATATATTTCACTTGAAAGTGTGTTTAATTATCATACTTCAACAACTTTGTGATCTGCCCAGAACATAAACTACCCCTCTCTCTCCCTCTCTCTCTCTCTCTCTCTCTCTCTCTCTCTCTCTCTCTCTCTCTCTCTCTCTCATAAAGCTTTCCATTTGCAAAACATATACATGGGCAATTCCTCAACACTGACCCCTGAAAAACCCTCTGCCCCAAATTTTTCTCTCCTCTTTTAGATGGCAGGTAATCCAATATATGTCAATCATGTTAAAATATATGATGAATCGAATACACACACACACACACACACACACACACACACACACACATATATATATATATATATATATATATATATATATATATATACAGTTATGTTGCTGCACAAGAAAAATAAGATCTACAAGAAAAAAAAAAAAAACAAAACCTGAGAAGGAGAAAAAATTCAAGCAAGCATCAACAGAAAGCATGAAAATGCTATGTCATGGGCCACAGTCAGATCTTACAGGCCTCTCCATGGGTATATATGGCTGTCTTCATCAATGAACAATTGGAATTGGTTTGAAGCATCTTATTGTTGAAAATAACCATGTCCATCAGAATTGATCATCCTATACTCTTGTTGTTACCATGTATAATAAACTCCTGGTTCTTCTCATTTCACTTGGCATCAGTTTATGCAGGTCTCTAAAGGTCTTTCTGAAATCATCCTGCTGGTCGTTTCTTACAGAACAATAATATTCCATGACATTCATACACATAGCTTATTCAGCCATTCTCCAATTGATGGGCATCTATTAAGTTTCCAGTTTCTAGCCACTACAAAAAGGGCTACCACAAACATTTTTTGGACATGTAGGTCATTTTCCCTCCTCTAAGATCTCTTTGGGATATAGGCCCAATAGAAACACTGCTGGGTCAAAGGGTGTGCACAGTTTCATCACTTTTTGAGTATAGATTCAAATTGCTCTCCAAAATGGTTGGATCCATACACAGTTCCACCAACAATGTATTAGTGTCCCAGGTTTCCCACATCCCTTCCAACATTCATCATTATCTTTTTCTGTCATTTTAGCGAATCTGACAGGTGTGTAGTGGTACCTCAGAGTTGTCTTAACTTGCATTTCTCTGATCAATAGTGATTTGGAGCACCTTTTCATATGACTAGAAATAGTTTTAATTTCTTCATCTGAAAATTGTTCATATCTTTGACAATTTATCAATTGTAGAGTGGCTTGAATTCTTATGTCATAAAAAATGAATTCTTTGAGTCAATTCTCTATAAATTTTAAAAATGAGGCCTTTATCATAACTCTTAAATGTAAAAATGATTTCCCAATTTATTGCTTCCCCCCCAATCCTGTCTGCATTAGTTTTGCTTGTACAAAAACTTTTTAATTTAATATAATGAATATAATATAATGAAAATTTTCTATCTGGTGTTCAATTAAGAGTTCCAGTTCTTTAGACAAATCTGACAGATCTGAGAAGTAAACTATCCTATTTTCTTCTAATTTGTTTACAATATCACTTTTTTATATCTAAATCATGAACCCATTTAGATATAATCTTGGTATGTGGTGTTATGTGTGGGTCAAGCCCTGATTTCTTCTATACTTGTTTCCAATTTCCCCTGCTGTTTTTGTCAAATAGTGAGTTCTTATGCCAAAAGCTGGGGGGTTTGGGTTTGTCAAACACTAGATTGCTATAGTTATTGCCTATTTTGTCCTGTGATCCTATCCTATTCTAGTTATTGACTACTCTATTTCTTAGCCAATACCAAATGGTTTTGAGTCTGCTGCTTTATAATATAGTTTTAGATTTCCCACAGCTAGACCATCTTGATGACCATTTTTTTTTCATGAATTCCCTTGAAATTATTGATCTTTTTTTCTTCCAGATGAACTTTGGTACTATTTTTTCTAGTTCTGTAAAATAATAAAAACATCAGGGCAGTTTTCTTTTATGATATACTATAAGATAATTTCTTACTTCTTTTTTTTTTTTTTCATCATGGCTTTCAGGAAGTCCAATAATCTTTAGATTGTCTCTCCTTGTTATATTTTCCAGATCAGTTGTTTTTCCTAAGAGATATTTCATATTTTCTTCTATTTTTTCATTTTTTTTGTTTTTGTTGGATGATTCTTGAAGTTGTATTGATTCAATCATTTCCATTTGTTCATTTTATTTTTTACTGTATTATTTTCTTCAGTTACCATTTTCAACTCCTTTTTTAACTGGCCAATTGAATTTTTTTGTTTATTGCACTTATTCCATTTCACAAATTTTGTTTTTCAGGGTCTTTTTCATACCTCTTTTGTAGGGCATTATATCCTTCTTGAACTGATCTCAATTCATTTCCCCATTTTTCTTCTAACTCTCTTTTGAGATTCTTTATACAATCTTCCAGGAAAGCCTTTTGAAACGGGGACCAGCTCATGTCTCCCTTTGTGGATTTCTTTGGAGTTGCTTTACCTTTATGAACCTCAAGGTCTGTTCTTCTCTCTCTGCATAAAAGCAGTTTATGGTGAAAGTTCTTTTTTTGTTTTTATTCATTTTTTAAAGCCTGAGCTTTGTTTAAAACAAAGGAGGGACAGCTGCTTTAATTTGCTCTGGGGCAGTTCTGCTGATTGACTTCCAGTGCTAAGCAATTGGGGCCAGGTCCAGTGTTCTCTATGGTTTATCTTTTATAAAAGTCAAATCTGCCAAAGCACCTGCTTGTAACCAGAAGAGCATAGCCTAAAAGACTCACAGAAGCTTCCCAGATGCTTAGAAACTGCCACACTATGAGTCCTGGCCATATCTTCCTACCTTGATCACCCCGAATTGCTGTCTGGGTTTGGCAGACTGTGTCCCGTGTTCTGAAGTTCTTCCAAGGTAACTTCTTCTGGGAATGTGTTGTACTCCAAATATTTGTGAGTGCTTTGACTCCAAAACCAATTTAGAGGCTTAATTTGCTGTTGGTTTGAGAGAAGGTCCGAGGAGGTGACAGAGAGATTTGTCTATATTACTCCATCTTGGCTCTGACCCCTTCACCTCTATCTCTCATCTGATATGATTCTTCTCGTATTTTTGTAAATTCTCCATAAACTAGCTGCCCAATGTGTTTGAGATTTTCTCATTATTTATTGGAGATCACCAATTATCTCCCTCTCATTCTCTTATATGAATCATCATCTTTATCTTTTTCTAATCACATATGTTCTGGCAAATGTTTTTTATCTAAACACCATTAATAGCCCTTTGCTACTGATTTGAAATCAGTGCACACTAAGAAATCTCTGTTCTTTCTTGAATAATGGTGCCAGATTATCTATCATTTGACTTGTCAATTAAAATGGACTTCAATTGTTACTTTTATGAAATAAGGTACTCCCACCTTTCTTGACTGAGATGAATTTATGAATTGTAGAATACTTTTGTGTGCACAGAACCTATAATATAGGGAATCATACAAACAGGAGCTGGAAAAAATAAAACAAAAACTCTTAGAGATCATCAGACTCAAGGTGGTTTTACAGATAATCAAGGTGAGAATCAGAACTATTAAGGGATTTGTTCTTATTCACAACAGCAGTAAAACACATAAAAGTCCATCTTAATATACAAGAGTATATCAAGAATAATAACTGACTAAATTATATAAAATCTATTTCTAAAAAAATAATATAGTTGTGACCTGATTTTTTCCTGTCTTCCTCCCCAGTCCTCATACCCATGTATGTATGTATGTATGTATGTACAGAATTAGGGGATGTTTTCCAAAGGTAAAATTACACTTAAAAACTACCTTAGATTCACTTGAGATAGTTCATCTTGGGTCACTCTAACTTTGGTCCAGCTGGATGATCTTTTCTGATTTTCTCAACTCAGGTAGAAAACTTACTGCAGGTCTCATTAAACTCAGCAATTCACCTACATTGAAGTTTCTACAGTAGGTTATTAAAAAAAAAAGCTACACATAGCAGCAATAACAAAACTATAGTTGTTAACTTAAAATCACTGGTTCCCAGAAAATAGGTATAGAATACTTTCACTAGACGACTACAATTCATTCATTCCTCTCTCTCTCTCTCCCTCTCTCTCTCTCTTTTTTACAAAAGAAGTAGTAAGGTGTCAATTATCAGAGTCTACACAAATACTTTCATTTTTATTGGTGGCAAATACTTATATTTTACTAAAAGTTATTTGATATAATTAAGACTTAAAATCACTGCTTCCCAGAGAATAGGTGTAGAATACTTTCACTAGACAGCTACAATTCATTCATTTCTCTCTTTCTCTCTCTCTCTCTCTCTCTCTCTCTCTCTCTCTCTCTCTCTCTCTGTCTCTCTCTCTCTCCTCTTTCTCTCTTCTTTACAAAAGATGTAGTAAGGTGTCAATTATCAGAGTCTTCCCGAATACTTTCATTTTTATTGGTGGCAAATACTTTATAATTTACTAAAAGTTACTTGATATAATTAAGTAAGCAGGGGCAAAAGTGATAACACATTAACTAATTAAGGCCATATTTGCAGAGTTTTTTTTTTTTTAATTAAGAATATCCATCTAAGTTCAGCTTGGTTAATTTCATTACAATATATTATTAGAAAATGGGCCTGAATTTCACAAACACTGTTTTTTACTTTTTACAGAGACTCATCACTATTTGTCCCTTGGACAAAATGTTAATTCTCAGGAAGATACAATTTTTGGTTAGTAAATAATTATTCTTTCCAATGGAACTACAAAGGAAGAAAAAGTATATTCATTTCCGATATGTACAAATCTCAACATAGATACAAAAACACAAAGAAGATAACCATTTTAATAAATCAGAATTCTATTCGACAGCATATTTTACAGCAAATAAATCTGGACTCATATACTTAATGAATGCCTGAAGTCACAGTCATGATTCTGTCTTGCCATTTATGAAGTTTCTGATGGCTTATGATGCAACTGGTCAGTAAATTTAAGCACCATTTGCTTTACAGCTGAAATCATCAGAAAAACAATTTTGAGTCTAAATCAGAGTCAGAGATGACAGAACTGCTATTGTTGTTTTTAAATCTGATTCATCTGAAGCTTTATAATATCATATTTATTGTACAGTAAAATCCCAAATGGCTTTACTTTTTGTCTGACCTCCTCTTTACATTTTAATCACTGTATGTAGAAATGATTTGTGTGAGACAAAGTAGAGTAGGAAGCAAGGGATGCAGACCCTATGAAAGAACAAAGGAAGGAGCATAGAGTATTAGGACTCTGCAAGCACCATACTTAAGACTCCTTAGTTACTGACTGAGGTGGAGAAATCTCAGAATGGGAGAAATAGAAGCACTAACTGGGTATTTGCATGTAAAACATGTTCACAAGTCAGATGTTATTAACTTTAGCAGTACTTTATTTATTCTTGCTTTACTGATAGTAATTACTTGCTTTCCATGTTGTTTTAATCAAACTAATCAGAAAGGAATTGGTTTTGATCTTTGTGAGAAACTATAACTACATCTTGAAACTGTTCTTTTAAGTTCATTTGGAAGTAAAATATTCAGAAGGAAAAGATGTTAGCCTCTCAGAAACAGGTTGGCTCAAAGTAGGTTTTAAGAAGCTTAGCAAAGAACTTTAATTGAATCTTAATTGATCATTGATAAAGTATAAATTAGCTTCAAGAAATAACTATAGGATTGTTGTTGCTTGGATAAACTTTTGCTGAATGGAAGGAAGCAGTCAAATATTTTATGAAACATCTTGGTGAAAGGCAGAAGTGCTGTAAATTTTTTCTCACTTTGTTTTTCTATAATATAATGGAAAATTACAAGAATGCAAAAGGTGGGGCCAATGCTTTAATTCCTTAAGAAGCGTAATGCACACTTCCAAATAAGGCTCTTTGATCAAGGTAGTGTTAATTTGAAGTCAGTTAATAATAAGTCTGAAGAATAAAGTATTTTTGAAGGCTGAAGCTGCCAGGCAGGGAAAGATGTAGTGAGATTAAGCTTACATGCATGTTTGTTTTGTTTTGTTTTTTGTTTTTTATTCCCAACAAGAATCTAAGGAGTTTCTCCTAAAGGCCTAATAAGTAAAACAAGATTTATGAACTGATAGGTTCAACTGTCATCTATAAGACTTAACTCCTGATTTGGATTTTTACTAAGTCTGTGACTCTGAGTAAATCACTTATTTATCTCAATTTCTTCATCTGAAAGATGTGGGGCAGAGGCAGAAGAGGGACAGGGGGAATGATAGCATCAGAGGACTCTAAATTCTCTTCTAAACTTCAATCTAAGAAACTATTATCCTGTGACCACTTAACTAAGATCTTATTTTTTTGACAGATTATTGAAAGGGACAAAAACTTAAATAGCACATTTCTTGCCCTCAAAGAGTTTATAGGATAGTAAGAGAATAAGATAATATCACAAACAATGTTAATAAATCCACAACAGAAATATGAAACATAGTGCTATAAAGTTCTAATGTAGAAGTTGATAATGACTAGGGGGATTAGAAAATAAAACAAAACAAAACAAAACAAAGAACAAATAATTAAGTAAAAAAAGTCAAACAAACAAAAATGCTCCCTAGAATTATAGTTATCTAAAAGTAGAATGAACTTTTTTGAAGCACAGGAAATTTCTCATTAAGAGTGTCTTATAAATTAACATGTAGTGGATATCCTGCCATCTAGGGGAGGGGTGGGGAGTTGGGGGAAAAATTTGTAACGGAAAGCTATGTAAGGGTTATTGTTGAAGAATTACCCACACATATGTTATGCAAATAAAATAAAAAAAAATAAAATTTAAAAAAAAAAGAGTGTCTTAACGGACAACTCTGAGGTACCACTACACACTTGTCAAATTGGTTAAAATGAGAGGAAAAATTAATGAAGAATGTTGGAGGGGATGTGGGAAAACTGGGACATTGATACATTTTTGATCGAACTGTGAACGGATCCAACCATTCTGGAGAGCAATTTGGCGCTATGCTCAAAAAGCTATCAAACTGTGCATTCCCTTTGACACAGCAGTGTTTCTATTGGGCTTATATCCCAAAGAGATCTTAAAGGAAGGAAAGGGACCCTTGTGTGCAAAAATGTTTGTGGCAGCCTTTTTTGTAGTGGCTGGAAACTAGAAACTGAATGGATGCCCATCAATTGGAGAATGGCTGAATAAATTATGGTATATGGATGTTATGGAATATTATTGTTCTATAAAAAACGACCAGCAGGATGATTTCAGAGAGGCCTGGAGAGACTTGCATGAACTGATGCTGAGAGAAATGAGCAGAACCAGGAGATCATTATATAGGGCAACAAGACTATATGATGATCAATTCTGATGGACATGGCTCTCTTCAATAATGAAATGTTTCAAACCAGTTACAATTGTTCAATGAAGAAAGCCACATACACCCAGAGAGGGGGATATGAAATATGAACCACAACATAACATTTTCATGCTCTCTATTGATGTTTGCTTGCATTGCGTTTCATTTCTCAGATTTTTTTCTTGTAGATATGATTTTTCTTGTACAAGATAAGTGTGGAAATATATATACCTATATTTGATTTGTCAAGTATTTTACCATAATTAATATGTAGTGGACTTCCTGCCATCTAGGGGAGGAGTGGGGACTGGGGGGTAATTTGTAATGGAAAGCTTTGTAAGGGTTAGTGTTGAAGAATTACCCATACATATGTTTTGCAAATAAAAAAGCTTTAATAAAGGAAAAAAAAAAAGCAAAGCAAAACAAAACAAACAACAAAAAAGTGTCTTAACCACTTTGGTATTTCTTTATTTGTAGTTGGACTAGAATAATTTTGAAGTTGGTTTTAACTCTTACATTGTGTGATATTTTGAATATCCACATTAAATGTTTGCAAATAGTTTTTAAAAGTCCCTCTCAAAAAAAAAATTTAGAAATTTCAATTAGGTAGAAGAGGAACTAGTGGAGCATAGGGGTGGAGCTATTACATGGTAGTCAAAGATAATAAGGACTGGAAAAAAATACCACTGGATTGGACTATTAGTAGTTAACACGATATTCAAAAAGTAAAATTTCAGAAAATATGCAAAAGCAGAATTTGAAGTTCAACAGTTTAAGAAGAGAATTGTTAGTGAAAAATTGGAAGCAATTAGTATAAAAAACTAGTTCAAGAAATTTTCACTTTCCAATGTTGTTATTTTCCCTTTTTTCTTCCCTCTCTTTCTCCCTGACCTCTCTCCTTCCTTTATTTACTGAATTTGCAAAACTTGAGGATGCCTTGAGAATTGGCAAGGGACAGATTAGGGAGAAATTGAGGATTCATTGGAATAAGATAGGCAAAGATGAGTTACTTAATTATTGAGTAATTTTATCTTATTTATTTATCATACCATATACAAGCTGTTGGTGTTAAGATAATCTTCCAGTTTTAAAGTATATTTTAGACAATCCATTAGATATCATAAATGCCTCCAGGAAAGGCTGGGAGTTCTGAAATAACTAACCATCTGATTATAATGTTGATGCTTGTCATTCAAAGAGGAAAATAAAAATCTCAGGAAGAAAGTACAACTATCATTTCATTTTGAAAAGAAATTAGATATCCTGATGAAGGGAATACAGTGAAGCATTGTCAATTACACATTTGAAATATTTCCATGCAACAGAATCTATTCTTCTCTTTGAAAGTCTAGCATTAACATCTAATAGCATTTTGAAGATTCATGACACCATTTTTTACTTTAATAAATTTCTTCATCTTTGTGGTATACAAGTTAAAATAAAATTATTTTATCAGTCTTGATTTGTGAATTAATTGTTAAGGATTCACATATTATTCTTAGACAGATTGCTAAATATATCAATTAAAGGAGACTATATCTAATGTCAATCTTCTGAGAAAAGCACAGGAAAATAAATTTCAGGAGTACCAATTAAATATTATATATGCATATACATGTGTGTTTCTGTGTATCCAAGTTATGTAAATGTATATATATACATATATACCTATATTGTATATGCGTGTGTGTGTACTTATGGCAAATAATTATAGAAATAGAAATGATCCATTACTAATACCAGTGACATATGTTTTTCTTCAGGGTCCAACAAACCATATGACAAGCTATCTGTGACTCATCAGATAATCTCTAATGAGCTGACTGAAATAAAATATTAGGCAACTTGCTCCATGTAATAAAAATCACTAAATATCAAAAGACATTTGAATCCATTTTCTAATTCAATTTATGAGCATTTGAGTTAAACAATACTATGAGATATTACTCTGCCCCAAAACAAAAATGAAAAAAATTGCTCATATTCTAACTGGGGAAACAGCAAAAATCACTAAATAAAAATAATATTTAAGTAAATCTGAGTGAGAGGAAAGAACAGCAGCATTGGCAATTAGGAAGGATAGGCATGAAAAGTCTCATAGGCAAGTGCCTGAGAAAAGTCATGAAGGAAGCAGTAGGCAGGAGGAAGATGTCGATTTCAGGGACAGGGAATATCTAAAAATACAGAGAGAAGAGGCAAAAATTCTTTAAAGGAATTGAAGAAAACAAATAAAACAAAATGGACCATTAAAGACTGATAGAGATCAACATGTAATAAATTTAGAAAAAATAAGTTAAAACCATGTTGTAAAGAGCTTTAAATACCAAAGAGAAGAGTTTATATTATATTTTAGATGCAAAAGGGAATCATTGGAGCTTGAGTTACTAGAGAAACTTAATCAGACCTCCTCGTCCTTCAGGAATCTCATTTAGACAGCTGTGAGGAAGATGAATAGACTTTAAGATTAGTTTACCATACATTTTGCCAAGCTGACTCTGAGAAAGGATTTAGAGATAATATAATCTAGCCCTCATAGAATGAAATATGAGAAATGATATTTTATGATGTGTCATTCATTATCTCAGATGACGTTACTCCTTTTATTATATAGCATTAACTTTATTTTTTTTAAATTTTTATACAAAATATTTCATTCCCTAAGATCCATTACTCATCACTAATTCTGGTTTCCCTGAGTACTAGAGCAAGATAGTTATTTCATAGGAAAATATTTGAAGACTTATCAAACCCTATTCTCTAATCTTCTCTAGCTAAGCCTATAGAGTTTCTTCAGTTATTATGTAGATGTCATTCTTAAGATTTCTGATTGCCTCATTATGTTTCTGCATCACATTCATTGATGGATTCAGTCAAACAGCCAATAGCCATTTATATGATTATTATATGCCTGGAACTATATACTAAATGCTGGGATAACAAAGAAAGGCAAAGAACAGGCCCTGCTTTCAACCCTTAGTTTAATGGGGAGACAATACACAATTAAGACATGCTGATTAAACTGGAAAAAAAACAACCATCTATTAATTGTCTGATCTATACAAAACACCATGTTAGACACTGGCAGCACAAAAACAAAATGTCCCTTCTGTGAATACCTGCCAGTTTCCCTAAAGTCTGGAAAGTTTTGCAACTAGCAGGAAAAAAAAAATCAAGTGATGTGGGGTATGTTTGTTGACTAAGAAACCACTTTAGTAAGTTTAGAGAAGCTAATCATCAAAATGATAGTTACCAAGTGATGGGTTTTTTATTTGTTATTTTTCTGTGTGTTTGTGTGTGTGTGTTTTGTTGTTTTATTTTGTTATTTTTTTAGTCACATCGATTCATGAAGGTAGTATACTAAATTGTAAAAGTGTTACAATTTATATTGGTGGAGAGGATACTTATGGAATAAGTATCCATAACATGAAATAATATATCCTAAACATATCGAATGATAACTAAAATTTACATAGTGCTTTAAAGATTGCAAAGCACTTAAGATGTGTTATCTCATGGGAACCTCACATCCAACCCATGACTCACCTTCCTTCCCCAGTTATTTTAAAATGTGAGGCACAGAGAAGTTACATGACATTGCGTCCCATATATAATTAACTGTGAGACTAAACACAAATCTTCCTGCTTCCAAATATTGCATTCTTTCCTTTATAAGGTGTTGATACTGCATTAGCTGTTGTTTTCAGCAGTTTTATCACAATGCTGACTCACAGAGCTGATAATCAAATAAAATCCACAGGATGTTGTCTCTCTCCACTATATGAATTACTTTCTCCTTTGGTAATTGAGATTTTATAGTTTCAAAAACATTATGTAATTTTACCATTATCAATACCACCAATTGATACTCAACTCAGTATATCTTTCCAGATGTTTCTGGGTTCTGATTTTTCTCAACAAAATGCTGGATGTTTCTTACAGTTTTTTGTCATGCATGAACTTAATAAACACATCATTTGTGCCTTTACCCAAATCATTGAGGAAAAATGTTGACTAAAGCAAAGCCTTGTAGTACCTTGGGATAGGTCCACATCTGGTGGAATCAGAGGAGGTAGAGCTAAGAAGGAGAAGAAAATGCATCAGCAAAGGCAAAACAAGTTTTCAGTCAGCTATTATGGCATTATTCAGTATGGAAATTTAATGGGAAATAGAAAATTATTATAGCATACTATATATCCATTCATATCCTAAATTCTAGAAGAATAAATCAACCATTTTCTTAAAATAAAATCCTTTGTTTCAGTTGTCTTGTGTAATAAAATTTCATATTAGAATACATATGTTAAAAAATAGTTCCTGTTAATGAATGAGAAAACATTATCATAGTAAAAAACCCCACAAACCCATACAATTCTGCTACATAAAAACCTATTAGATTTAATGCATGTGTTACCAATGCATCTCAGAAGCATTAATTTTATGCTTGACACAACATTATCATGGTTTTTGTGATTTTTATATCATCTCTGATTTGTCAGGTTCTTTCTGTCAGATGATAAACTTACAAATTGCAGGAATTTTAATACTAAAAATTTCTCTTTTAAATATAGCAGTCATGTTTGACTGGTTCGTTCTAAAATATGAAAGATGAAAAATGTTCTATATTTGTATAGTAAGAACATTCTTATTTATAAATAATGAAAATGTGCCCTTAATAATAGCTAGAACTCTTAAGGCCACAAAATCTTATTCTAAAACCATCATTTGAAATAAATAAAACATAAGCCATAAAGAAACTGAACTTCCAAAAACATCCAGGCTTCCATAATGTTTCTAAGTCAAGAATTATTCTCTCTCTTTGCACTTCTCCCTGTCACTAGAGGAAAACTTTAATTAAAATGCTTGAACACTCACTGAAAAAGCACATGTAGCTTGAAGAAATTCCTGTAAGCAAGAGTATTTCATAATTACATCATCAATGTAATATAATCAAATAATAGCAAAATGGTGAGTGAACAGCAATTTCTGAAACCCTTTCACTTTCAAGCAGAAACATCCTATTTCCTAGGTGAGAAAACCTCAGCGCCTTTAACTCATAGAAATGAAAAGTTGTTAGCAGAATATAGAGAAATACAAGTTAAAAGATTTAAGCTTTCACAATAAGAATTTTGGAAATTTGTGAATGAATCCATAATACTGCAATATTGCATCTACTTTTAAAAATGTGGTATAGAAACGCTAATTGAGATATTATATAACATAACTACATAATCTGCATTAGTTAGAGACACGACTTGAATCAGGCTTCTCACCTTCCATACCAGCTCTTCTGCTAGTTTGCATCACTAACTCTTTAAAAAGAATAAATTATTTTTGAAATGAGCCCTTCACAAAATGCCTAGTATAGTTTCTTCAAACTTCCTTTTCCGTACTACATCAGAGAACTTACATGTGAGAAAGACAACTGGGGCAAGTTGACAAACTATAGTGTTAGAAAAATCATAGGTTAATAGTATTGTTAAATTAAATGATGCTTTGAGAAACAATATAAAGATTTTCATTGTTTTGAAGGTGAGAAAACCACTTAAGAGAAAGCTCCTCTTGTTTATTGTTCATTAATTAATTTTACAGAGGTATCCATGTCACTCTGACCACACACTTTACCCTTCTCATGTCACCTTCATGAAAAAGAGACAGATGAAAAAAAAAGCATGAACCATGGTGCCTTCTACTATATGAATTTACAGCTTTTTTTCTGTCTATAGAAACATCACCCTAACTGGTGATCAAAATGATGAAACAAATGAACCTTGAATTAAACCAATTTTGGTTTCTTTAAGAGGACAGGGAATGATATAGAACATAAACAATCCTCAACATTACTGTTTACTTTTGGAGAGTTCAAGCATTCCCATAATTTTATCAGTAACCCCATTTTCATTCTCATGTTGGCAGCTGCCTACATCTATGGCTATCCACAATAGAGAGAGAGAAAAAAATGACAAGTTGAATGCAAACTTACATCCACAGAAAAAGAGGAAAAGATATTTGTGTCTATTCTGACTCAGCGACACAATTTGGGGTTTTCTTGGAAAAGATACTAGAAGGGTTTGGCATTTCCTTCTTTAGCTCATTTTACAGATGAGGAAACTGAGGTAAATGGGGTTAAATGACTTGCTCAAGACCACATACATAGGTAGTAAATATCTGAGACCAGATTTGAACTGAGAAAAGATAAACCTTCCTACTTCAGACCCAGCACTCTATACACTGCCCCACTTAGCTACCAATGAATTTGCTCTAGAAATTTGCTCTCAATTGTGTGATTAAGAAACTGGGGGTAGGGGAGGGAAGCAGAAAGAAAAAAAAACAGATACGTATGTGGAAATAAAACACTGGTTACACTTGCCCTCTTGCAGGCAGGAAGTGTCCATGTTCCCTGATTACCCATACAGGTGGCCTCCCAAATGAGCAGCACTGCTTAACTCAGACTGGGGGTCAGGGACTCATCCTGATCTATCTGTTTTTCATCAGAGAACAGTTTAACCATGGAGCAGAAAGGGAGATTTTTTACCTCTTTTCTTCTGACATCCCTGCAATTGCCCCTCCCCCACCTTTCCAGAGTTTCCTCTCTTCTTTGTATTTGATACATTATTTCATGGTTATTATGTTAGGAAAAATTGTATATTACCAGAATTAATGTTATTATAAAGAATTGTTTGCAAAATAAAATGTATTTTCTGCAATCTATTGAAAGACTGAAATTTTTAGTAGTCTGTAAACTCATCCACTATTTCCCAACATTTTTGTTTCTGATTTTTGCACTATTTTCTAGAAACATTACTCTGAATGCTAATGATTGACTATATTTTCTAAAGATTTTCAAAAATTTAGAATTTTTGACCTTTAAAGGGTTAGTCCTCAAACTATTTAGAAAATTATTTTAAAGTCATTTGTTTCATAAAGATTCTAAATAGCTGGTAAATGTCATTCAATTCCTCTTCTGGGGAGATGCAAAGAAGAGTGTCATGTGTTAAGTTTATAACATGAGTCAAAGAATCTCAAAATTATTCAACCTGAAAAGTTAGTTGTTTGCTCTTACGTTTCAATATGATAAGAAGACATTTTTTCTCCCATGTGAATGAACTGAAAAATATTGTAATATTTCTTTTTTTATAATACAGTCCGTTATATAAGATTTTTAGTCTGAAGCAGAACTTGAGTGCGTATGTGTGTAATTATATGGTAGCAAGGGATTTTCTCCCACTGTAACTTCACTGATGGATATAATGGTTATTATTTTTCTATCAATTTGTATTTCTATCAATCCACTTTTCTACAAGTAGTACTTCTTCTTTTTCATTTTTTCCCTAAGTGTCCTTCACATTTTAAACATTTCTATGCTCCTTTATTCTGGATAAAACATTCCCTCTCCCTTTACTTTATCTTCTCTTCTTATTTCCTAGTGATCATTTAATCTTATGGAAAATACTTTAAATTTTAGTGAAATAATGCATGGGGAAAGAGTGCAAACTTCAGAAAACTATTAGTTATTCAAAACAGACTTTATATCTTGTCATACAAATATTGCACTATTAATAACCAAATTAAATTCTAGTAACTGTAAGACACGGATCATGAGATTTGTTTTATTCTTACATTTTGATATGAAAACACAGCATCAGAGTCTAAGTAAAATGCTCATAGTGACACACATTTCTAAAACATTATTTAAATTCATGCTCATTTATATACTACAAGAACCCTAGAAAGTTCAGAGAACAAAAACATTTAATTATATAATTTTAAAAATATATATATTTACCAATATATATTTGCCTGATTAATTATGTTGAATTCCTATTGTCATACATACTTCTTCCTTATTCATTAGCTTAATACATATGGTGATCAAATTAGGGAATCAGAGATTTTTAAATCTGGACACCCTTTAAGAGATCTTCTAAACCAACTATTTCTATATGCAGATTTAAAAAAAGAGGCTCAAAAAAGATCACATAGGTTGTTAAGTATAAGATATCATTTTATGAACATATTTAAATCATTTTTTAAAAAATAGAATCCCTCTTCATTATATTTAAGGTAAATGTGGGCTGATATTATACCCCATGTTGGTATTGATTATACTACATGGATGCTGAAGATCTGCCTATATCCTAAATCAATCAATTGATATTTATTAAGCATTTGTTCAGGGACAGGCATTGTTCTAAGCTTTGGGAATTTAAAAAAAAGCTTATCTGAATACTCAACTAAAATCCCATATTTTACTTAAAACCTCTAATCCCTCTTGATTCCAATGTCTTCCTTTTGTTAATCATTTCCTGTTTATCTTGTATATAGCTAAGTTTGCATGTGTGTGTATGTGTGCCCATTTGTTTGCATGTTGTCTCCCCTATTAAACTCCTTCCTATAAAAAATAGGATTTTAGTTGAATCTTCAAATACGCCAGGGAGGTTAGTAGTCAGACCAGAAGAAGATTATCCTGGCATAAGAGACAGCCAGAGAGAATACATTGAACTGAGAAAATTGAGTATTTTGTTAAGGTAATAGCTGGGAGACCAGTGTCACTAAGCAGTAGGGTATGCTTATAAGAATACAACATGAGCAGACTAGAAAGTGAGGATGGGGCTAAATTATGAAGGGCTTTGAATGGTAACCAGAACCTTTTGTATGTCTCTAATCTGTGAAATCTGAAAGTCACATCTAGCATATCATAATCATCAAGTGTTCAAACAGGCCTAATAAAGATCCCTATTCAAAATAAACTTAGCACATCCTCTGCCCACTTTTGGACAGTTCATCTCATTAGGAAGCTGTTTCCAGTCAGTAAGAATGAATTTGCCTGTGCAGCTTTCATTCATTATTTCTAGGTTTTTTTTTTCCTCTGCCTCCTCCCATTTAAAAAGTATAATACTTCTTCTACATGACAGCCCTTCAATTACTTGAACACAGCTATCAAACATCTCCTAAATCTTCTCATCTTCAGGCTAAATATCTCCAGTCTTTTAAATCAATATCCATATTGCATAAATTCAAGTCTCCTTACTCATTGTGGTCATCCTCCTCTTTGAAGGTCTTGGGTATATCAAAAAACATTTCTGAAATTGTGGGGTCAAACTTTTCTGGTTTTCACAGCTCACTGCTTCAAATTAATCCCACAATTCACTAAGAAGACAATTTTCTAACTATTGCTCAATCTTGAGTTTATAAAGTTGACTTTTTGAATCCAAGTGTAAGATTGCACATTTATTTCTATTTAATTTTATTGCATAAGTTTCAGTTCAATAATCTAGCCTGTCAAAAATCTTTGCTTCCTGACTCTCTTAATGCAGAAGCTAGATACAGTGGATAGAGCACCAATCCTGAAGTTGAAATCTGGTCTCAGACACTTAACACTTCCTAGCTGTATGATCCTGGGCAAGTCACAACCCCAATTGCCTCAGGGGGGAAAAAGTTACTTAACCCTGTTTTTGTTTCATGTTCACATGTGATACACATTCTACTTATAATTTTTATTCAAGTAATTGATAAATAAACACATACACACACAGTTGTTTTTGTTGTTCAAGCAATTGGGATTAAGTGACTTGCCCAGGGTCACACAGTTAGGAAGTGTTATGTGTCTGAGGCCAAATTTGAATTCAGGTCCTCCTGACTTCAGGGCTGGTGCTCTATTCACTGAACTACCACCTAGCTGCCTCCCATTGATAAAAATATTAAGCATTATAAAGTTAAGCACAGATCCACAGATCCCTGAGGCACTCCACTGAAGACCACTTGCCATTAATGATTAAGACTTTAATCTTGTAACATAAGCAATTCTGAAATCCTCTACACATAATACTACCTACATAGTACTATATACTTTAGACTATATAGCCATCCATTTGTGCCATAGGAAATGGTTTATTACATGCTTTGCTAAAATATAGGTCAACTTTATGTATTATATTCCCCAATCTGTGAGTTAAGAAATTGCCAAGAGTTCAAAAATGAAAATTTTCTAAGAGTATTCAAGAATAACCTTTTTCTTGATAAAGCTTCTACATAATCAGTTTGCTTTTTAAGATGAGTACTAACCATTTCTTTTTATCCCATATTTCGCAAGATCTGTTGCCTTCCATTATGTGAATATGTTTTGCCCTTCTTAAGTACCTTGCTTATATCTCTCAATTTTTTCCCAAGATCTTTAAAATGCCACTGTTAGTATATCAGCAAATACATTTGTAAGGGCAGTGATAGAATGTTGGTCCCTAATGCAAGAAGACTCACCTTGTTTCAAATTTGATCACAAGCATTTACTTGGTATGTGATAACTTGTATGCCTCAGTTTCCTCTTTTGTATAAAAAAAAGCTAGAAAAGGCAATGCAAACCACTCCAGACTCTACCAAGATAATTCCTAATGGGATCACAAAGAATCAGACATGACTCAAAATAACTGAACAATACAATTACATTTTGTCAGTTCTTTCTATGTATGCCTAAAAATTCCATTTTAACTGGGCTAGGTGAATTGAATTCGTGAAGGGCAAAAAGATGTTCTCTTACTATCTTCTAAGTTTAATTGGTTATCAATTTCCTATAAACTATTTTTCCCCTATCTTTCCAGTACAAAGGTTATTCTCAAGAGAAAAAAATAAGCAGAATAAAAGTAGTATTGCAACCTTTCTGCTGTCAGTTACCGTCATCATATCTGCCCCACAAAAATGATCTGAGCCACATCATTTGCTCAATATAACTTTAACTTTTGTAAGCATTTTGCTTTCTTGCAAGTATCAGAATCAAGCATATCTGTGCATTAGCACTTCCCAAAACTATTGTTTACAGGACCATACCACACTATTTTATTCAACCTCTGTTGAATTATTTATGGCTTCTATGAAAGTTGTTTTATTTTATTTATTTTTAAATCATATTAATATTTTTTTGCTTTGCCATCATTTATGTTTCTCAATATTGCTTCAAGAGATCAGGACCCAGGAACAAATATATCTGTGTGTATATGTGTGTAAAAATATTAAAGAGGAAAATAAAATAAAATGGAATCTAACTTCATATATGATGTTCTATACCCATACTCACCACCTCTCTACAAAGAAAAGAGAGAAGTTTATTCTCACTGCAGGACCAGGATCCTTCCAGATCAGAACATATTAGTAATATGACTCTGGGTAAGTCCTTAACTATGTTTGCCTCTGTTTTCTCTAAAATGAATTATAAAATGAACTGGAAAAGAAAATAGCAAACCATTCCAGTATTTCTGACAAGAAAACCCCAAATGGGGTCACAAGGACATATTTGACTGAACATTTTCTTATCTCAGAAAATTTATTAAATACTTATATTCATTGGTCTAGAGATTTCTTTTGTAGTCATATACCACATAATAGTCCCATATAAAATGAAATTTTCTCCCCTCTTTAAAATATTTGCTTTAAAGAATAACTTACTAATATATATATATATATATATATATATTATATTATA